>JAFBJW010000814.1:1040253-1150138 GCA_016785235.1 Pseudorhombus dupliciocellatus
GCAAATATGCGACTTTTCACAGGTCGTGACTTCACAAAGTTTACTATGCGCACAACATCATCATCCAACACAGGAACGAGGTCTGCTGCTAAAGTCTTGGCTACGAGGGCTTTGCGGTGTAAAAACAATGCGTAATGATCACGTCAGCGTCGCTAATTCGCTTGTCTCCAAGCACAAGGCAATTAGCTATCTGCTGCTGCTGCCACCTACTGGTATGGAAGAGTACTACATGATTACTCTGCCAGGTGCGAGACCGCACAGGCACACAAATTGGATAATTTCCCACGGCACACCTGACAATATCTCAGCTCAGTGGTTGAAAAACACTGCTCTAGATACATTGATTTTGTTGCGGTGCAGCGTATTACTCCACGTTTGCACTTTACTCTTTCTTTCACTGGTCTCTGGGAAGGCAACTGCAATTCATCTGCACCAGGTTTAGAACAAAACATGGAATCTTCTAAGTCACATGCATCACCATATTTCCTGGCTTGGGCACATGTGAGCACACAGGCAGGTAAACAAGTGGGAAACTCCTTCCCCAGGTTGTCAAGAACAACTGGCTGCTAAGGAGGAGTGACCCACAATGAATAAAGCTTGTGAATGTTTTATTTTCCCTGCAATTCTGATGTTTTCCCACTAGATGGCGCACTCTAGATACATTGACTTTGTTGCGGTGCAGCGTATTACTCCACATTTGCACTTTACTCTTTCTTTCACTGGTCTCTGGGAAGGCAACTGTCTGTAACTGTCTTCACAAGCTTGTGTCATTAACCTTTTGCCTCAACCTATCACAAAAAAATCTGAAAAAAAGTAAAGTGTCTGTTTTCACACAACCCTAACCAACAAACCACCCACAACTGGGATTTGAACCGGCCAACATCGGCTCTCCAAGCCGAGTGCTCTACCACTGAGCTACTTACAGACTCTCGTGCTTGGTGAAATTCGTCTTGTCATTCTCACACAACCCTAACTCCTACCTTAGATTTAGCAGTAAAAACCAAAAACCAACCAACATGCCACAACCGGGATTCGAACCGGCTAACCTGGGATCTCCAGGCCTAGTGCTCTACCACTTGAGCTATCTTGTCACTGTTGCTCCTGGTTCAATTCGTCTTCTCATCCTCACACAACCCTTATTCCAACCTTAGATCTAGCAGCAAAAACCCTAACCAATCGACAAGCCACAACTGGGATTCGAACCGGCCAACCTGGGATTCCCAGGCCTAGTGCTCTACCACTGGAGCTATCCTGCCACTGTCGCACTGGGTTCAATTCGTCTTGTCATTCTCACACAACCCTAACGCCAACCTTAGATCTAGCAGTAAAAACCCAAACCAACCGACAAGTCACAACCAGGATTCGAACCGGCCAACCTGGGATCCCCAGGCCTAGTGCTCTACCACTTGAGCTATCCTGTCACTGTTGCTCCAGGTTCAATTCGTCTTCTCATCCTCACACAACCCTAATGCCAACCTTAGATCTAGCAGTAAAAATCCTAACCAACTGACAATCCACAACCAGGATTTGAACCCACCAACCTGAAATTACAAGTTTAGTGCTCTACCACTGAGCTATCCAGCCACACTAGCTCAAGGCTCAATTCCTCTTCACATTGTCCATAGGATTAGGGTTAGGGCTAGGGTTAGGGTTTATCCTGCTAGATCAATGGTCAGTGCAGGTTTTAAAGTTACCCTAACTCTAGTCCCAAACCCTGACAAAAACACCTTTATACCCTGCATGGACCCTAGCTCTAACCCTACAAACAACTTTAAAACCTAACATACAAATTAAGAATTTTAGTTCAGCCATTACTCGTTTTCTAATAGTCAAGGCAGTTCTTCCGGTAGCACCGCATATTATCATTATATGGAGGGGCCACACTGACAAAGTATAAATTTGTACTCCGGCGGTGTCACAGTCCTGCTCTCCTGCTACCCTCCCCCTCAACGTATTTCCACTCCTCTTGCTCCGCTCTACCTGCCAGCCACTCCCACCTCATCAGCTCAACTCTGTTCACCTGTCTGCACAGCTGCCTCTCATTCCATCAAGCCAGCATATAAGCTCCGTCAGAACACTCCTTCCCTGCCGTCTTCTGCCTGCTCCCCCTCTCGCTCCAGTCATACGACGCAGAGGGTTTCTCCCATCTTCCCATCACCGAGCCCGCCTCGAACTGTGTCTTCCTAAATATCTGCATCATTTCTGTGCAGTTTTATATATATATATATAATGTCTTTATATATTCTATCTGATATATTACGTTTAATCAATTTCTCAGAATCTCAACTGACTTAACTTTGTATAAATCTCTGATCATAAATCTGTAGAATCTGTACATACTCATAAATGTGAGTTTCAGATTATAAGTACCAAACATGGTTGCCACCAAAAGACACAGAGCACGACTCACCACATTAACCACTGCAGGAGGAGGAGGAGGAGGAGGAGGAAGAGTTTTCAGCCGGACAGATGGAGCCCCATCCCAAAACTGCTGGGTCATTTAGAGAGAGAGAGAGAGAGAGAGAGAGAGAGAGAGGATGACACGGTTAGACTGAGAGGAAAGAGAGAGAGAGAGTCAGTGGGACAGATGCGAAGCAAAGCGGAGCAGTGTTTGTCACCAACGCTGTGGATTAGCATGTGGTCTCCAGCACAAAGCTGCAGATCAATAACTGCTGCTCAGCACACAGCAGATGGTCCAGAGGGACAGACACAGAGACAGGGAGACAGAGAGACACAGACAGAGAGAGAGGTCATGTTAGACCGGCACATTTACTGGATGTTGGAAATGTTACAATTCAATTTGAAGATAATAAAAAAAAGAATCAAAGTCTGTTCATGAATATTGAAAGACTGATAAATTGCTTTAAAACACAGACGCAGATCGAAGCTGATCAAACACTCGTTTCATCACATGAGCAGGATTGTACTCATCGAAACTTTAACTTGAAATAACAAGGATTTTAAATATAGTATAACTCTGAATAAACGGAGTGTTGCAAGCTGAGCACAGTAAATAAGAGGCTGCACACAGTGGAGCGACAGAGGCTAATGATTATCTCTGCAAACAACACGCACCGAAACTTTACCCTGTTCACAGGAAACCAGCTTCAGCCTCTGAACGAGTGAACGCTCAGGAAGCACGACAGGGTCATGAAGTAAAAACATGAAGTAAAACTCATTTCTCATGTTCACATCATGAAAGGTTTGAGTCAGTGCTGTGTTTCTATTTGTTTGGGTTAGGGTTGCCTTTCATGTTTAATGTAAGTTGTTGGAGCGTCACGGCCTTGTGGCAAAGGCTCATGGGAAATAGACAAACTCATTATTTTTAAATACTGAAAATCAGGGGGTGGAGCTTGAGTCAATGCTGTGCAGTGATGTCAGTGTTTTGTTGACATCGTCATGTTGACTCCAAACTCTGTCACTTCCTCCCCCATCTCCTCCTCCTCCTGCTGCAGCTGCTCCTTCACAGTATCCTTCCCCCGTCTTATGGACACCCCCTGACCTCCCATCTCTGCAAGTCATCCCTCCTTTTTCCATCTTTGCCATCCAGCCCATCGCTGAAGTATCGCTCTCCCAGTCCTCTCTCTTCACCTCCTCCCCTCCGACATCCATCTCCTCTTCCACCATCTTCCTCCTTGTCTTTGTCCTTTTCCTTCAACTCCTCCTCACCCGCCTGCACCACCCACTCATTCCCTCCATCTCCATCTCTCGTTTCACTGGAATCTCAGGTGGAACCTAAAACATCGTCAGCCTCAGCTGAAACTTTGGGGAGAAGACAGACGGACAGTGGGACAGAGGGATGGACGGACAGACAGGTCGTCCCTCAGCAGACCCCCTGCCTGTGTCTCTGACAGCTGATCAAAAGGAGAAAATGGGTCAGGCTTCTGTGCCTCTGTCCTTAATTACACAACAACCTTTTAAACAAAGCAACATCTGCCCGACTCTCCCCAGCCTGCTCCTCCTCCTCCTCCCCACCTTCGTCTTCTTCCTCCCTCTCATCACCGGCACAGTCAAACTCTGTCTTTTAATCAACCCAGAGTCTTTTACTCAGATATGAAAAGTCAAAAAGTGAATGTTTTGATTAATAAAATATATTTTTAAAATCATGGAGCATTTCAAAGGGTCCAGACGTTCGGTGATTTGATGGCGTTGAAGAGAAAAACCTGAAAATTAAGCAAAATAGAAAAAAACCTCCAGGATGAAATCAACTGAACAAAAGTAATGAAGAAAAAATAAAAGCAGGAGTTGTCTTGTTGACAGTTTAACATATCATCATCATCATCATAATAATAATAAACGTTAGTTTTGTTGAAATGTATCTTGTGTTGTTGTTGGAGACAACAATAGACTCTTTCACTTTAAACCGACGGCCCTGACGTCATTGTTGTTATTATTAATCTCATATGGAGTGAGTGACTTGTTTGTGTTGTTTTATGATGATGGATCAGTGAGTGAAAGGGAGACAGAGGGACAGAGGCAGACACAGTTATTTCACCGTCGTTTGTCCTTGGAAGTGTAATGAATTGTAAAGTGAACAGGCTACAGGCCATAATGCTCTTTCAGTGCAGCTCCCACGCTCATCACTCTGCCTGGAGCCCGTCGATCGCGCCCCAGCAGTCGAGCAGCACGTCATTTCCCCTGCAGCCGCCACTCGCTGCTGAGAACTGCCCGTCTGTCCCGCTGCAGGAACAATATTAACAACCATGAGCGAAAATAATACACCAATACATCAAGAATCATTGTGACAAACTGTTGATTGCCCCCTGTTGGCAGAGAGTTTGAATCATGGGGCAACGTTTTAGCCAAACGGGAATTTAATCGAAATTTGAACGAGTTTGTCTCAGTCTTGAGGAGGATGGGACTCTCTGAGAGTTTGTCCAATCGTCTAATATTTAGTTCGCCATCTTCAGGCTTTGGTTAGGCAAGAGGCCTACCAAAGCATTTCCAGTTAGGCCTATAGGGGGCACCAAAACCCATTGATCTGGCACCTGACAATACAAAAGAAAATGTCGTCTGTCACTTCACTTCTGGTTTTGTCATCGCCTTTATTGCGTCTTACTTCCTGTCGACTTAGTTTACAGCTCCAGTCGGAGGCAGCAGGTGACGACGTGCTGAGATGAGATCAAATTTTAATGATCCCTGTGGGCAAATAGCTTCTTAGCAGGAGCGACGGCAGACGACAACTAAAAGCAGCCTCGTCCCTGTGTGCTACAGAGGACTCAGCGACTGAAGGCGGGCTCCGTCTCGCTCGCTGTACAGTGGACGTCAGCAGGGTGTAAATATGCATCACTGACTCTGCACACATTCACTGCAGGAAGCTTCCAACCAGCCCGCCCCCTGCATCAACACAGAATCCAGTCGAATGTTTCTTTGCTAAATCTGACGATGGAAAATCCCTTCAGTGAGTTTACAGCTTAATTATCAGGATATCAGCAATTATTTTTGAATTAGAGAGTAACTATCAGGATTCTTTTCTATGTTTTTGCCTTGTATTGTTTAAAAAAGCAGTTTCTTTTCTCTGGTCCTTGTAATTAAATTATTAACATTATATCTCTAAAAAAAGAGCCTATAATTTTTATGACACATTTTACAATATCAAAATTATAAATGATCAATTGTGTAAATTGTCTTTTTGGTCACAAACTATTTCACAAACTTTATCTGTCGAAGAAGATTGTTCAAAAGCTCCAGAGCAGATAACATGTCTGATATTTTTCTCATGAATTTTTCTCTGGCAGAAATAATAAATAATGACAATAAATCAAATTCATACAGCACCATTCAAAACAGCTGCTTTGCAAGTTAAAATAGGAAAACAGTTAAAGAACCAACTTCAATAAAATAACTGTTAACATATAGTTTTTGTTTTCAATATACATTCATGAATTCGTCAGAAATTAATCAGATAAAAATGAGATAAATATTATGGCTGAATACAAAATTATTAATAATAAATATTAAATAAATATTGTTGAATTTAAATGTATAATCAGATTGTAAAGTACTGTAATATCAGACTCTAAAACACAGATTTCAGAGATATTCACTCATGTTTGAATCTCATTCACAGCTGCTCCACCGCGACGTCTTCCAGGGCCTCTGATTGGCTTGTGGGTCCCTCCGCCCCTCCCTCCAGGCCCCCTGCAGTCGCTCCGATTGGCCACACGCACCATCCGTCAGGCGGGCGAAGCCCCTCCGGCCGGGCCCGCTCCCCCGCCCCCTCCCCCGCAGCAGGCTGGGTTGAGAGGTCGGGTAGGGGACCGCGGACAGCTCCGCTGTGAGGAGCAGAGCAGCGCCGGAGGAGGAGAGGCTGGACATGGGGGAGCCGCCGCACAGGCCCGCGACATCGAGCTGAGAACACTGGTTCATGTGCACAAAGACCCGGAGCCGGAGACACCGAGGGGGGGACGAGGACGCAGCCGAGGAGAGCGAAGCAAGAGGGGGACACGACCACTGACCCATCCCGGAGCACCAGGGGGGAGAGGAGGAGAGACAATTCCGCTCGACCCGATGGACCGGAGGACAGATGAATGAAGACCGCCTACACTAACGCCTATCGATGCCTGGCCAAGGACCTGGACGCTTACGCCATGAACACGGACATGACGATGGACGGCATTGGCAGTCTGCATGGCGGCGTGTCCGTGAGCTCCGTGGCCCCTGACGCGGAGCTGATGAGCGGCCACAGCCCGCACCACGGCCGCGGGGGCTCGGCGGCGGGGGGACACGGGGCGGCGGCGGCGGCGGCGGCGGCGACCCTGCGGATACACCAGGACCTGGCGTCCCGCTCGGCCATGGTTTCCGGCATGGCCACGATCCTGGACGGCAGCGGGGAGTACCGGCCGGAGCTGTCGCTGCCGCTGCACCACGCCATGAGCGTCCCGTGCGACACGTCCTCTCCCGGGATGGGGATGAGCGGCACCTACACCACCCTGACTCCGCTGCAGCCGCTGCCCCCCATCTCCACCGTGTCCGACAAGTTCCACCACCACCACCATCACCACCACCACCACCAGCGGCTCTCCGGGAACGTGAGCGGGAGCTTCACCCTGATGCGGGACGAGCGGGGACTACCGGGCATGAACAACCTCTACAGCCCCTACCACAAAGACCACATGTCCGGGATGGGTCAGAGTCTGTCCCCGGTGCTGGGCAACGGCCTGGGCTCCATACACAACACCCAGCAGGGGCTCCACAACTACGGCACGGCCACGCACGGAGGCCACGACAAGATGCTGAACTTCGAGGCGCACCACACTGCCTCCATGCTGGCCAGGGGGGACCACCACCAGCACCGAGGCCTCGGTGGCCCCGCGGCCGGGATGATGCCACACTTGAACGGGATGCATCACCCGGGGCACCCGGCCGCCTCCATGGCGGGTCAGCACCCCCACCCCCATCTCCAGTCTCCATCCCACGGGCCCGTGTTGGCTTCCACCCGGGACCGGCCGCCCTCCTCCTCCTCGGGGACGCAGGGTGGGAACAGTTCGGGGCAGCTGGAGGAGATCAACACCAAGGAGGTAGCGCAGCGGATCACGGCGGAGCTGAAGAAGTACAGCATCCCCCAGGCCATCTTCGCCCAGAAGGTGCTGTGCCGCTCCCAGGGGACCCTGTCGGACCTGCTGAGGAACCCCAAACCCTGGAGTAAGCTAAAGTCAGGCCGGGAGACCTTCAGGAGGATGTGGAAGTGGCTGCAGGAGCCCGAGTTCCAGAGGATGTCGGTGCTCAGACTCGCAGGTAAGAGCAGGGGGAGCTCACGGCGCGGCTGGAGATCAGGTTGGCTTTGTGCGTAAAAGGTGGTTTCCAAAAAAGCGCACGCTGCTGCTGTGGAGCGTCTCCGTGCGCTCCGGCTCCGGACGAGGGAGATGTATTTAGAATGGCTGGTGTTATGATTACCACCGTTGATCAATACGAAAAGAGATCGATGGCAAATGACAAGGTCACGGGATTTCCCTCCAACAGTCCACCGCGCACTAACCCACTTCCCCGTGCGTAATTCTGCTTCAGGCTTCGGCCAGGTCCGGGAAAGGGGAGCAAAAAAAAAAAAAAAAAGTAACGATCACATAAAGCAGGGGGAGAAATGAGCTGCTGGAGGAGGGAGGACAGGGTAGTTTGAATCAGGTTATTTACACTAAATCGAAGGATTAAACCTGAAAGTTGTTTCGTTTTGTTTGGATCGTTGGGGTCGACACGCTTCCGTGGAGCCTGCTGGAGGCTGGTTGTGTTGTTGTTGTGGTGCTGTTGGAGACAGAGGTGCGAGGAGGTGATCACAGAGCCGTGACACAAACACCGAGCATCAGTGGGTCTGGTGCCCCCTCTAGTGAGGAGCTGGCTCCCAGCATCGAGCCCCTATTGTCTGCAGGGAGCAGCAGGAGCAGCAGGAGCAGCAGGGCTGGAACAAAAAGGAGCAGGAGGGTCAAACAGACCTGGGTCAGAGTGCTTCAGTCCAGGTTTAATTCAGGTTCAACTAAGTTTTAAAGGCATTAATGTAGAGTTCAGTGTCAGGGAGTTTCCTGTATTTTTGTGGTTCATAAGAAAAGTGATGAAGTTTGTTGTGGAGCAACACTGACGGACGAGTTGATCTCAGTGGCGGATTGAAGCTTTGGCTGAAAATATATTTGTGTTTTTAAATGGTCTCATCTTAGAAATACGAGATGTGTCTCATCTGAACATTTAGCTGTCGATGACAAATGTTTTTCACTTTATTTCAGGTCAAAGTTCATAAACTTTTTGATTCCAGATCCAAAACAATTCAAACTGGGACAGAATCCCTGCTGCTGAAAACTTTCCCCTGCGTTCACTCTGCGCTGTTCGACTGCATCAAGTCAGTCTCATGGTTGTATTTTTAAATTTAACATTATGACTGTGGTTGTCAGGAGCAGCAAGATATTTATACATTTATATTACTCCTCAAAACCCTGAAGTTTCAACTAAATGTATTTAAATATAACATAACTATGGAATTACTAGAATTAATAAGGTTGTGTGTTGTGTTTACTTCCTCAAAGATATTTCAAATAATCATGAAGAACATTAGCAGGACGCGTCTGAAATAATTTGTATATTATACAATTGTTCAAGTGAGTTTAACTGAACCTTAGATCTGGGAAATATTCAGATCAACTGAAGGTTTGAATCAGTTCTTCTCAAATTAAACAGAAAAATCTGTGAGAAGTGAATTTAGTTACAGAGAGAGACATTTTCAAGATAAAAGATTTAAATTTCATTTTCTATTTAAAGCAGAGCCGGTCTTGACTGATATTAAAACACTTACAGTTGTTATTTTATTAAAGGTTGAAAAACCTTATGTGTAGTTTTTATAAGAAGTAAACATGAGGTCCTGTGGTTTATTCCGCCGCCACGGTCATTTATCCACTTTAATGATTAACAGTTGTTTTCATAGATTTTTTTTGATGAGCAGTTTAAATCTCTAGGCCTCCCGGTGAAGAAGTATTGACTTTTTATACGCCCTTAACTATAAATAAAACCCTCGTATAACACAGAGTACATGTACTGTACTCTGTGTTATACAAATACTGTGTGTAGATGTAGAACCAAAATTACACAAGGAATATATATTTATATTTCAGCCTGTGTGGAGCGTATAACCTGACATTCCTAAATATTGCTGGATGACTTGACATGTTTTTTTTAATTATTATTAAACATTTCTTTATACAGTAAGCATATAATAATTTTATTATTTATTATTTATTTTGCAGCTAAAAGATAAAAGCTCAGCATGGGAACAGATCAGAGAAAAGAAATAACTAATTAGTGGCACAATGTATAGTTTAAAATAAAAAATATATTTGAAGTGAATATTTACCTTTTATAATACATCTAATGCAAGGCATTAATAATATCATCTTAATGACTTATAATTCAAAAAATAAATGTCTTTTCCCAAACTGATTAAAATATATTGTTTATACAAGTGAGGCTTTTTCTACATGACGTTAAAGAGTCACGAACAAACCGGTGAGTGATTTTCTAAATATGAATGTGTGTCTAAATATATTTTGTGAAGTTTATGTGAATTGTGTTGTCTTCTAAATTCTACAACAAATCTGAATCATAACACAAAGTTGACCTCTGACACCTGGTTTATAAAAGAGATTTAGTGTGGTTGTTTTTGATGGAAATAATTAAATAAATAAATAAATAAAATTTGGCTTAAAGCAGCCAAACTATATAATTGCAGAATTATAAAATAGCAGTCATAATAAATACGTCATATTTTCTTTAGCCATCGGATGTGATTCCAGTGTTAAATTTCTGCACACGCTGACGTGGACGAGACAGGACAACGTCTCCACAGGACGTTTGTGTTATTTCATTCGAGCTGCTTAGAGTTTCAGGCCGTGCGTTTGATGATGGAGGTTAGAGGGAAGTGATGCGATGGAGGGAGGAGCTGGAGGAGAGCGAGGGAGCGTTCATGTGATCGGTTGTAAAATGTCAGCAGGAGGAAACACAGCGAGGTCGTTCTGCTGCTGAGACCGTGTTCGTCAAAGTTTCACAAATCAAAGCTCAGATTGAAACCGGAGCTGAATATTGATCCACACTTTGAGACCTGAGCTGATACAAACAGCCGCTTCCCTCCGCCCGAACCTCGAGGAACACAAACCAGAGACGATAAACAAAGATGGACGACTCCCTCAACTGAAGCCAACTCACCGGCCACAAGTGGCGGGCTACAGCACCGCTCCCTGCCTCCTCCATGTTAGCAGATTGTCTTAACTTTGATTTAATTCTAAAGTCTCACCTCCGATTGGTCGAGTGTGTGAATCGGTGGCCTTTTGGCGTCATCTCTGGGGAACACGGGGTGTGAGTCTTAAAAGGACAAAACAGAGCAGAGTGATGAGGACATCAGTCTCGTCGACACAGGGACACTGAGGTAAACCTGGATGTCCCTGGATGAAGCTCGTCAGTCAGATGACCAGGGGCTCCAGCCTGCGGCCGTGATCATCGTCCTCCTCTTCTTCTTCTCGGATTCCTCCTGCGCTCGGCCTCCTCCTCCTCCTCTTTTAAACAATTGTAGAAACAGAGCGAGCCTCGATTTCTAGATCAACAATGCTACAAGCGGCCAATAGATCTGAGGTCAAAGGTCGGAGCTGAACACTCGGACAATAGATGGAGCAAATATTCCCCCGACCCTGAGAGCAGCAGAGAGGAGAAACAAATAAGAGACGGGAGGTTATTCCTGGAGTTTGTCTCGCTGAGTCTGCTGTTACACGACCTTCATGCTCTGTGTCCATGACAGCAACAAACATTAGAATTATTTAACGCATGTTGGTGCCTAATAAATAGTCATAAAATCCTGCTGATACAGAAGAATTAGAACAACTCTGAAGTTTGTGTGTCACCATTTTCAGAATATTTCAAACCGTCTCTAATGGCGTGACGATAATTCCGTGATATAGCCAAAAGTATGTGGACATCTGTGTGGGGATCTTTGTCTCCTCCTCAGATTCATGACTCATCCTCGGCGGTTTTCAGGGATTCAGATAAACTGGTCCTGAGTGGTGAACGTTGAGGCTGATTGGTTTAGAACTGGTTTTGTTCTCAGTGGAGAAAGAGGTAATCAGATCAGTGGAAGAGGGAACAGATTCAGAGCCGAAGGAAGCAGAATGCAGCGTATAAAACAAACAAGAAACGACGTTAAGTTCATTCACATTAAAACCTTCGTTCAGCTCCAGCTGTGAACACAAACAAAGGGCCCGAGCCCTGCCTCCTCCTCCTCCTCTCGCATCAAGTGTAACATGGAGTCAGAGCTGCACCTCATAACACTCCTGCAGCCGGGGTCCAAAAACCTTGTAAACACGGTGCACAGACGAGCGGAGGCTGTAACAGCAGATTAATGCCCCGGGGCTCCGCGGCGACACAGAGCGCTCAACCACTCATCCATCACACTGGGAGTAATGGTCAGGTGTCCACAAACCTTTGGCCACATTCAGTCTGAGGACAGCAGGAACAGAACGAATGCACATCGGCGCAACTGAAGAAAAACACAGCTATCGCTCTAAATATCTGTCTGGAGCTTTTCCTCTCTGTCTCCTTCCTCATTTTCTTTCTCCTGCCATCTTTCTCCTCCCTCTCCCTCTCTCTCTCTCCCTCCCTCTTTGGGGGGAGGTATTATGTGATTGTCGGGGGAATTGAACACAAGAGCCGAGGCAGCAGCGGCCCGATGAATTATTGATGGGAATCTCGGCGTGACCCGCCTCGGTCTGCTCACTTCACTTCTTCTTCACCTCGCAGTCGGGTTAACCAGGCAAAATGGAGGAAGGGGGCAGAGAGAGAGAGGGAGGGAGGGAGTATGTGGGGGGAGTCCATTGTTTGGTCGGGGGACGCTGCTCGTCTGAGACTGCAGGTGAATTATGGATGAAAAGAAAACGATGCTGGAATCAGTGGGAGCAGGAAACCGGCGACTGCAGCAGGGCGAAGAACCCAGAGGCTGAAGAATTCCGTCCACATGAAAACATGCAGCAGAACAAACGCTGAGCTCTTTGAAAAGATGTTTGACATTCAAATGTCCAGGAGACGGAAGAGATGTTGTTTCCACAGAGCCAGTGTTGAGTTCTGCAGAAACACAAGTGGAAGAGTCCTGAGAGGCTCAGAGTGTGTGTGTGTGTGTGTGTGTGTGTGCACGTGTCATGTGACCTGGACATATGGACGAGTGTGTGTATATAAATGTGTCTCACAGTGAAACATGAGCATCGGGCTCTGAACAGGCTGGGATCAGATGTTTTCCTCTTATTTGTTGATGAGATAAAAAAAAAAAAAAAAAAACAGTGTCTCCATTAACGTTCGCTTAGCGTCAAATCGTCCTGAAAATCTGAACGACGCGCCTGAATATTTTCCATTTTACGCATCCTGCTGCGAGCAGACATGTTGAATTATTAATGAGCCGGACTCTGCTTTATGACACCGATTACCAGCAGTTACTGCTTCTGTGTGTGTGTGTGTGTGTGTGTCTGGCCTTACAGTTTCAGACTGTGGGAATACAGTCTGTGTCCGCTCCGGCTCTGACCTCCTCCTGCATATTCACAGGCTGCCATCGATCTGAAATAATGGATTTCAGGCTGCGGAGAGGAGACTTTTGATGTTTGTTTGTGTGTCAGCGTGAGAACATCTGACAGAAACTGTTTTCTGGCCGTTGAGCTGCACCACTACAAAGGGTGTGAGAGGAGGGCGTGTGTGTGTGTGTGTGTGTGTGTGTGTGTGTGTGTGTGTGTGTGTGTGTGTGTGTGTGTGTGTGTCCAGAAGAAGGAGAAGGAAGAGAAGTGTTGGAGGTGAGCATTGCATTGTGGGGGAAGCAGGAGATGAAGGTGTGGAGGAGGAGGAGGAGGAGGTTGTGAGATATTAGAAATGAAACAATCACCACCTTTTTAAAGTTAAAGCGTGACTGTGGCTGAGCAGCAGCGCCCCCTGCAGCCACACGCGGTGATGACGCTCCACCGGTCCCAGTGGATTTAAATGTCAACATCAGAGAATTTCAGCGGAGGACAGTTTGTGTCAAGCTCAGAAGCATCGTGTTTATTCCACAGACTCAGACGGCGGCGTCCTGCCTCCCCTCTCCTGCAGCCTATGAGAATATCAGAGGAATAGCCTAGTGATTTTTCGTTAAGACTGTCTGCACCAATTACGCTGCCCCGGCGGCGTCGGGAGCAGCGGAGGCGCTGCCGGGGGCCGGCCGGGCGGCTCGGGGCCGGGAGGAGAAAATGGCCCTGTCGCCGCTTTATTACCGCGGTCAAATCAAACGTGACGCGTGGACTGCGAGCGCACGGAGGCGCCGCACAATCAGCCCGAGCCGCGCGACACACAAACAGCAACACGACCCCGAATCAGGCACGAGCCACTTCACGAGCCACACCAGAGCCCACGTTTCCCATCAGGCCCTGTTGGGAACACGCCACGCGTCCTGTTTCTCCCGCCGGCCTCGGCCATCCACTGACACTGCACGTCCAACACGGCGCTACTCACTGCTGAGTACTAGTACTATGACTACCTTGTGTTTGAGTAGTTTACAAGCTCAGACTCACAAATCAGGAGCAGCTCAGGAGGCTCTGCTCAAAGGTTCCAGGACATATCCAGGTCCGATCGATGCTGGGAACCTGTGGAAATGTAGAAGAGATGTGGTAAAGAAAGTGGTGGATCTGGGTTGGGGTCATGTTGGTATCAGGAGGAACGCGAATGCACCGGCTGATCAATTATTTACAGCATATTCCAAACATTACGTGGGATTGATTTACTGATGTTTATATGAGACACCTTTAAATAGACCGAGGCCGCTGGACATCTCTCCCGCTCCGTCTGTCACTGCCCCCCCGCTCCAGTTGATTAGTATTGGTGTCACCGTGCGGCTGAAATAACTCCGTCCAGAGGAGTAATGAGCGCTGACAGTTTCCATCCCAAGACAAACTGAGTTAGAGGAGAGAGGAGGATGATTCTGATTCTTTTTTATCACTTAAAAAAGAACTACAGATGCGTTCCTGCTCAAGTTGCTCTCTTATTCTGTGTGTGTGTGTGTGTGTGTGGAGGATCGATGGCTGTAATCCCGAGCAGATTAAAAGAGCATTAATACTGGCAATGATAACGTAAACGCTGCGGACCCAGATCTCCATTGATCTGCAGGAACCTGATCCAGACCTGTTCCTGGAAGAGGGGGGGGGGGGGGGGGGGGGGGGAGAGAGAGAGAGAGAGAAGGGGGGGGGGTCCAGGGAGGAGGAGCAGTTCATACCAACAAACACAGACCGTTCACTGAAGCTGATGCTCTCACACAACTTCCTGTGTCAGCGACAAACATCTGGGAAACGCACACCTGTTCACGTGGACCCGCCTCCTGAGGGGAGGAGTCTGCCGGGAGGTGGTTGTCCATGTTGCTGTTCATCTGCTGGTATTTGAATCAGAGCCGTGTCCTGTGTCAGATAAAACACATCTGGGTAGTTAGATATATTTATTAGTTTTCGTTTGCGTGCAGGAACGTTTCACTCGCTGATTAAACTCCCGTCCATTTGACTCGTCAGATCAAACTCGATGAAATCAAAGAGCTGGAGTCCTGCTGCGTGGTGATGTGTATCTGACAGACGGTTTGAAGGGAATCCTCTATTTGATTGGCCCACATAACTGGATTCATTAGGCTGAATCTGTCTCTGATTGGATTAGGCTTCATGCTGGATGGATGGGATCCAATTGTAGATATTACGGCCTTTAATGGAGACAGGTTGAGCCGGAGCGAGGGAGCATGTGGAGGTAAAGCTCCAGATGGAGCGACTGCAGGCTGAGGACACACCTCTGGAAACCCGATCGACTTGTGTCACCGTCCGCCGATCGTTAGGAGACAAACGCGGCGGTTTACCAGGACGTGGGTTTATACCTCTGATCAATGGCTGATTACAATACGGCCTATTGATCGGGGGATATTATCTGTGTTTGCTCGGCTGGAGCCCAGCGCTGATAAGAAAAGGTACCGCGAGGCTGGTTAACTCATCATCTATTAGTGTGTGATGTCCAAACAAAGCTCCTCTGTCTTATCCTCACTGTCAACATCCAGCAGGTCAAAGGTCACTCACTGTTTTCAAACTTTCTCTCCAGAGACGGTCAAAGTTGGATTTCAGTTCAGAACACGCTCACAACCTTTTAGCTCCGCTTTGTTCTCCACCACCTCCTGAGGGAAACATGAGGGTCTTTATCTCCCACCGCGGTTTGGCTCTGAGGACATAAAGAAGCCGTTAAGAAACACTTCAAGAGACACGCCCCCTTTAAATACTGTAAGAACTGATTCTGTGGGTAAAACACAAAACTGTTTACCTGGACCACGCCCATGAGGATCTGTAAGACCTCGGGTGGATTATTTTCTGATTCCTACCCGTTGTTCGTCGAAGGTTCCGATGACTTTGTAGATGTCTGCGGTCAGGAGGAGAAGGAGAGAAAGATAAATCACTGCTCACAAGTCACGTCCGCACTAAATTGAATTTTAGAGGTCACAAGCCAAAAGGTCAGGAGCTGAGAGGACCTGGTGAAGCACACACACACACACACACACACACACACACACACACACACTGATCATACCACAGTATTATTTCAGACTGGTGAGCTCAGTGGAAATAGATTTAATGAGCATATATATGATTAAAAAAACTCCTGGATCTGATTGTTGTTGTTTTATTGTTTGTATGAATTATTAATGATGGCTGGATTCATAATAATCATCATTACCATCGTCACCACGCTGTGTGTCGCAGGACGGGCGGCGCATGACATCAAACTCCTCGGAGGCCATTTCTCCATCAGCTCAGTGACATCACTGGGCCAGCGCAGGCTCTGATTGGTCGGCCAGTTCCTCCTAGTAAACAAGTGGAGATGCATTACAGTGTGTGTGTGTGTGTGTGTCGGCAGGCAGAGAGAGACCTTTGTCCGGTGATGTCATCACAGACCTTGTGGACATCCAGATTATACATAGATAAACCCTCTTTCTGCACACACACACCGTGTTCTGTGTGTGTCCGTGTCCCACATTAACACTCAGAGTTGATGGACTAAGATCAGATTGGAAACTCAGTCAGAAATGTTGCTGTTCTGGTTCCCAGCATCAGGGCCACTGGTTTAAACTGGAATTACAGCATTTCACCCCAAACAGAGGGAACTACTTTCAGTGGCGGAGGAATACACACCTACAGTGTAGTGCAGCAGGCTGGTGTGTTTGTGTTGTTATAGTTTGTGGGTAATGAAGCTCTGTGACTTTTGTTGATCACACAAACTAAAGTTCACTGTTTTAATAAGAATAACGTCTAATGAACTAAGTCATCAAGTTTATCAAGTACTGAGTTTGTGTTCATGCTCTGTGGCTCCAGAATGTACTCAGTTACTAATACTACGATAGTACTACCACTGTGTGTGTGTGTGTGTCTTGAGTCTGTTGTTCCATTTCCGGTTATCTTGTCAAAACGTAAGGAGGAAAGCATCGTGGTGCATTAAGCACACACACACTTGTAGTGGAGAGTGCTGATTGCTAAGTGCTACAATGCTTTGTCTGTGTGTGTGTGTGAGTTAAGTGCTGGGATCTGATGATCATATCTGTCACGTTCGGCCTCTCACTCCGTCAGCTTCTGCCGTTTCATACGCTTCGTTTGCGTTTCCTCGCCGCGGCGGTCCCGCTCTTCCCGACCTGTGACCCCGCAGCTACGTCACGCACGTCCCCTCTGATTAACAGCGGAGCGGGAACACGCCTCGGCCCTGCCGACTCATGACGGAGTGTCCAAGAACCAAATGTGGCGCCACACACAAGCAGTGAAGTGTACGTTAAAGGGCGACTTTACTACTTACCCTGCACTTATATGCCCTCTGTGTAATGGATACCAAGGCTTAAGTGGTAATGGTGTAATAAAAAAAGAAACAGAGAGAGAAGGAATGGAGAGAGAGAGAGAGTGGGAGGAGAGAGGGGCGGAAAGGTACGAGGGGATGGAAGACAAAGGAAGGAGACAGGAAATAAATAGAGGAGAAGAAAGTAAAGACAATGGAGGAGAGACATAAGCGATAATGGAGACAAGAGGAAATAAGGACGAGACAAAAGATGGATGATGAAGAGGAGGAATGAATGGAGCAGAGAAAATGAGGGGAGAGAGGGGGATGATGGAGGAAGTGGATAATGAAAGAGAAGAGTAAACAGTAAAATGTCCAATGAGGCACAAAGAGACGGAATTAAAAAGAGAGGTGGAGATCTCCGGCAGACGTCTGTGCCGTAAATCCTTTTACTGACAGACGTCTGAGCCTTTATACTCACGTTATTGATCCCAAACTTTCTGCTCTCGCTTTTCATTTCTGCCCTTTCTTTACCTCTCACTCTCGACCCCGTCTCCTCCCCTGGGCTGCAGACGGAGGAAAGGTAAAACCAGAGGAGAGGAAAACATTCAAATTGCAGAGAAAGGAAAAAAAAAAAAACTTTGCATCTGGAGATAAAACATCTTATGACCATAACAATGTTTTTACTGTTATTGTGGCTGTTTATGGATGTTTTACAGGTCTTATGGTTAGAGTTGAAATGATAATTTCATGCTAACACTTCTAGTGGGTATTTATTTACATAATAATATTATAAATGATGGGACCTGTAGCTTCAATGCCAACAGAAACTAGTGGGACCGATGAGGAGTGATGTCAGAGCTAACGTCATGTGTTCATACCGAGTTTAATCAAGTAGCTCATGCTTGTCGGGTTCTAATGAGACGGGCTCTGGCGTTGTGTCCGTGAGCAGCAGGACACGTGCACGAGGCCGTGGACACTCAGGCTGTCGGGAGCAAGCTAGCGGGCCGTGATGAATGTTTGTGGCGAGGATGAAAACAGCCTGTAATGACTCTGCTGAGCTCGTCTCCCTCTCTGTCTGGAAAGTGAAACCAAAGCTCGCTGGCTCTCTCACTTCCTGTCTCCAAACTTTAGCCTCTTCATTAATGTACATGAATAGATGCAGCAGACAATGTGTGAGTGATCAGTATAATATCCACAATTCAACAATTACCATTTCAAATATTTTTGGAAAATTGGCCTAAATTAGAACCTTGAGGGACACCAAACCCTCTCACAGGATTTATTTTGTCGGAGGGAGAGCAGACTGGATGACTCACCACTGGTGGTACACTGTGGTACATTCTGGCTTTGCAGTTCAGGGCGATCAGTCGATAATTCTGCAAGAAAAACACATTTCACTTCAAGTTAGAACTTTATGAATGAATGATTCTGTTCATTTTAATATTGGACATCAATCTTCTTACATGTGTCACCTTATGTAGTAAACTTCCTCTGCCCCTCCCACTCTGCTCTGCATTCACTTCAAATGGCTGCTTCGATCAAACATCGCCTCCATGTTTCTACTGATGCTCCTCAGTTCTCGACTGTTTGCACTGTGTGTGGCCAGTTCTCTGCACTCTGCACTCGACCCTGGACCGAGAGGAATAAAGCCTCTTGACCTGCTGGTTGGGTTTTTGTAAATGCAGCTCTCTCCATTTGGAGGATGTTGATGGATCGGATGCTTTTGATTTGATTTTGTTTCGATATTTATTCTAAACTAGGTGAACTACACCTTGCTAAATGTAATTTAAACTTGGAAACCAGCCTGTCAGATTATAAACTAGACTCCTCTGAGATTTACGAGTTCTTCCCTGACCCACAATGCATTGCTTCACCAAGTTCCATTATCAATTATCAGTGACTTGATTCGTTAGAGGCCAAAGATACTGTAAATACTGATATCACCGTGTCATGTGATGATCTGATGATGACAAGACAGGGGCCGTGTTAATGTAAACAGATGGATGATGTCACCGTGACGGCTGATTACTGTAAAGACGATGACGGAAGCTGTGACAGAGCGAGCGACTCTCCTGGTTCCTGCTGATGGTGTTCAGGGTTAGAGACACAGAGAGAGAGAGAGAGCTGATGAAAGACAGAGGAACTGAGCCGTATTGATTCCTATTGATTCAAGCTTTACCTTTAAAGAACCCACACACACACACACACCCCTTCCCCCCTCCTCAAACCGGTAAACCCCCTTTGAATAATATAATTGTGTATTTGATCCTCACTGTAACCCCGACTGGAGGAAAAAAAGACTGATTGAATCACTCAGCCGTGCTCCCTCTCTTTCTCTCTCTCGCTCCTTACATTGATAGTGTGTGTGTGTGTGTGTGTGTGATTGCTGCCCTTTTACACCGAGATGTGTCTGCACTTTTTTTTAACCTAAAAACTGAGTGTGAGCTGAGCTCCTTTTCGTTAAGCTGCATAAGCAGAAAACACGATGAGACGACGCAGGTCCATCTAAAGTGTTTTTCCATCATTTATTTCTGCAGGTATACATGCATAGAATATATAGATTGGTATATTTGCTGGGATACTTTGTTTCAGAGGTATTAATTTAGTTGTTTTTGTCTTAATGTGTCTTGATATAATCACGATGATCACAGAGTTTTGACTTTTGACTGTATTTCGTCCTGAGGAGATCTGAGGTTCAGAGAGTGAACAGACGTGTCAGCAGGACGTTTGTGAGGTGACTCTGATAATCACAGCAGAACAAACAGTGGACCTCTGATGTTTCATCACATAGGCCGTCCGGTAAATAGACGGGTCCAAAGTCCAGGATTTGACTCCAGTTTAGACTAAAACAAACAGAAATCTGTGGCATGTTTACGTCTCCTAAGTGGACACTCTCTCTCTCTCTCTCTCTCATAAGCACAGATCAATAGTGCCACCTCCTGAGCATGTGGAGGATTAATATTCTCTTCAACACATTTCAGTCGGAGAACACAGAGAGAAGTTTTAATACGAATATTAGAAAGTGTGAAAACTCAAATATTGGTTGTAAACATTGCTCAGATGTCATCATCAAAACCGTAATTACAAAGAAAGGGGATTGAGTCTCAGTGTTTTACATTTAGTCCCTGAACATTATTCTAAATATTCTAGAGTTAGAAAGTAAATATATTTCCTGTCTCGTGCGTGACCATGAAGTCTCAGGCTGAGGAGCAGCAGCAGCCACGTGGTCCTGTGTGTCTTTGCGTGTCTGTGTTTACAGCGATGACAGTTTCCCCTGACATGATAGTTTTGTTGCTGAATTGAGTCGGTAAATGAATTTGTATTGATCGGGCTCTGACTCGTGCATACTTAATTCAGGGAGGTAATCAAATCGAATGACCCACACCTCCTCCTCCTCCTCCTCGCTGACTGACGGAGCAGCAGACACATTAGAGGAGGTGTCGTTATAATGTCCACACAGGGTGTTTGCTTTTAGTTGAAAGAAAACAAATACAATAAAGTACGATGTGCAGTGTAAAGTATAAAAGTATATTCTGTGTAGCCTCCAAACACCCTGTTTGACGGTATTACGCTGAAAGGGATTTTGTGTGATTGGAGACGTTGCAGGTTCCATTGTTTATAGATGGATGAACAGTCCAACTTCATAAAGCTGTGAAACAGGTATGATACAATAATGAGACAGACGGAGGTAAACACACCAAACAAGCTTCTGTTTGTGTTTGATATGAGATGTTGTTGAACTCGATAACACCACAGCACTAATACTGTTAATGTCCCCCCCCTCGCAGCATGTAAACGGAAGGAGCAAGACACGGTGAAGGACCGCAACAACACACCAAAGAAGTCGCGGCTGGTCTTTACCGACCTGCAGCGGCGCACCCTGCTGGCCATCTTCAAAGAGAACAAGCGGCCGTCCAAAGAGATGCAGCTCACCATCTCACAGCAGCTGGGCCTCGAACTCACCACCGTCAGCAACTTCTTCATGAACGCACGCCGGCGGAGCCTGGACAAATGGACAGACGAAGGAGGCAGCCCCGGCGGCCAGTCTTCGGCGTCCAGCACTTGTACCAAAGCGTGATAACGGATGCCGTTGAGGGAGGAGGGGAGGGCAGAGGTAGGGGTGGGCTCTGGGTCGGGGGGGCGGGGGTAGCGTAGTCGCTGGAAGGGATGAAGGGGTTGTGGGGGCGTGTCGAGGTTTCGTCCGGGCGAAGCGAGACGCAAAACCAAACTTTTTACATTTTTTTGTTCGTCTGTTTTGTTTTCGTTGAGGGTGACGAACTGAGAGAGGGGCTGCTCACTGCGACCACTTGTTTGTAGCCAAACCGCCTTTTACAAACTCATCCAAAATCCATGAAGAAGCCGAAGGGTAAACTCACCTTTAACACACACAAACCTCACCTCCTGTTGGACAGCACGCTCACACACTAGCCCAAATACCAAAGACCAGAAGACGATGTACGTTTTCTATTATGCAATATAAGCTAAGAACAAAACAAACAAAGAAACCCATTAAAGCTTTACGAGAAGCTCTGGGAGGAGATGGCTACGTTCTCTGAGGTACTTAAACACTCAAATATTCAGATTACAATGACACATTTAAAAAGCTGTCGCGCTCTAGATGAAATCTCCCTTTTTTTTTTTTTTTTTTAAACCAAACCAAAGACAAACCTGGGGGCAAGAAGGGATTTTTCATTTGAGAGAAACGAAACCATGAGTCAGCATCACATCAACTCGAAAGAACCGGTGAACCAAAGATTCAACTTGAAACTGAACCTTTTATGTTTCAGCTAAATGACAAACCATCCAGTGACTGTTGTCATTTCACTGTGCTGTTGAAAACAAACGGGTTCTTCCCCGAGATCAGAACAGATGAGTTGACCTTGTAAAAGAAAGAAATACCTGAGGCTGATCAACTGCAATCCAGCCGCTGGACGGATTATTACTCCAGCATAGACGAGACTTCATCAACAACGGCAAACACTCTTCATCTCACCAAAGAAAAAGCAGCATGTGACGATTTTACTCTTTACAAGAGAGGGTTCGTAAAGTTATGGCAAAATATGCAAGCACAAACACACACACACACACACACACACACAGTCATCAAGGCACACGCAACTTTCCTCGTAATTTGAGCCAAAACGTAGAATAAGGAGCTTTCTCACCATCCGGCGAGTGTGAGTGTAGAAACTATGAAAAGTATGTGAGCACAATCTTAAAGCACATTTTCTTTGCAATAGAACTGGGGCTCTCTGCCGAGTGGTCTTCACATTGTAGAAAACTCAGGATGCCATTTTTTCTAAATAGCGGCTGAAATCCATTCGGCATCTGTTGGTACCAACAACACACACGATAGACACAAACACACACACACACACACACACACACACACACAGTCAAGTTTAAAGAGTTGTTTTTTCCCCCAGAATTCCAACCTTGACCAAAACCTTGTCAGCTAAACCAAAGCTAAGCTCCAGTTTACCCCGGCTTCAGCCATCCATCCTCATCAGGGCAGTGCTCCACCAAGCATCTTAGCACTAGCACAACAAAGATGCTATTTGAAGACGTTTAAGACAAATCTCTGGTCAAAGTTCAACCTGGAGCTCGATGTGGAATTTAAAATCATCATTTCTTTTGTAAAAAAAAACAACAACAAAACATCCAGAGACAAAACCTCACATACAGTCTGGATCCACCCAAATCCAAAAGGCTCCTCCTTATTCAGTTGGACAAACATGGGGAACTCCAAAGAACAAACAAGAATCTTTTAGTTTGATCTGAACGTTCCAGCTCCAGACATCGGTTATTTCCAGACTCGTGAGGTTCTATCTTCAAACCTGCTCAGATTAAAACCTCCTGGTTTAAATCCAGCTGAGGAGCTAAGATGCTTTTTGGAAGCCTCCAGCTGCCGTCACAGAAATCTCCCAAAGAAAAACGAGCGCTCTCCCCACATCAACAGATAGACGCAAAACCAGCGAGCAGGCTGACCCTGCAGAAGACGAACTGTCCAGGCGAATCAGGGCCTTTGTAATAGTTAAAGAGGACAATCTAAAGACGATGCCTGGCAGGTCCGTCTCTTTAACGGGTCAGCGAGCTGGAACACAAGAGTTCAGGTTTGATGCTGCAAACCAAACATCTGGGTTGGGTCTTCAAAGTGAGTTATCACGGTTTCCACATCCTTGCTGAGGGATCAGCTGTGATCCAGAACCAACCCGACTCAATCTGGAGTTGGTTTGCAGCGAGTTGATGTTTGGTTTAGACGATGGAACAAACCAAACCGGTGGAGTGAGAGACGAGATCTCTTGACCTGCCTTGAACGTCCATTCAAGCTTCGCCAAGCGTTGCTCACACCTAAACCCTGTCTCTTAATTTTAGTTTGACACGTCATAATGTACAGCCTTGAAACATTGTGTAAATACCAACGAACAAAAACCTCAGCCACCACCTCCCACTCAGTTTGATCAGGTTCCACCAAACACAATCACCTCATCCATCATCTCTCACTCGAGCTACCAAACCAAAAAAGAAACCAAACCAAAGGAAAGGCGTCAGTCAGCAGCCCCTGCTCCTGAGGAAGCCCAGGCTGAGTCCCGGCCTGGTCAGAGGCAAGCCAAAGGCTTTAAGAACGATTTAAAATAAAATGGACACTTGAGACTTTTTCTATTTATTGACAAATCGAAACCAAAGAAAACCTTTTTCTGCACCTAACTGTTCCAACAAACGGAAAAAAATAGCTGAAGATGGAAGAGAATTATTACCAAAAAGGAAAAAAAAAAAAAAAAAAAAGAGTGGTAGCGACGATGTGGAGGACAAAGGTTGACGACAAAGAGAAGGAGGACGGATAAACGGAAGGACGACATCACGGAGGAGGAGAAGTAGCTTTGTTCTGCCTGACGTTGCGTCGGGCCGTCTCTAAGGGAAGCAAGTCGGTGACTGAAAAGGGTAAAAACCACACGGGACGGAGGGGAAGAGCGAATGGAGGAGGACGACAGCCATTTCCTTCCCTCCGACCCCGAAAAAAAGGCAGAACATTCATGTGTCTCTCACGGTTGAAGAGTGTCTTTAACGTGTGCCTATGCAGTTTTTCAAAGTAAAAAAATGGTTACGAGAACAACAGAAACCTCATCAGCTAACGAACCAAAGATTCACCGTTAACTCCAGCAGCAGCTCCGCTCCCCCCGAAAAGAACAAACTCAACTTCGGCAAATCTGCAGCAGCCGCTGCTCAGTTCAAGCAAGATTAGTCCACTGCACCGGCGAGAGAGCGCGAGGTTAGCATGCACGCCAGATGAAGCTTGTTTGTTCATTAACTTTCAAGAATCATGATTGAATTCAATTGACGAGTACCAAGCTTAATGTCCCTGTTGAAAACAATGTTCAAAGCGTCACAAACCGTTCCTCCTCCAGGATGTTGTCAACACAAATTCACAGTTGTCGCTTAAACTTTGCTTAGCTGTTCTTTTTTTTTTCTGTTTGTTTTTTCGCCACCCGTCACCCGCCTGCTCCACAGGACAAAGTCTACCTCCAGCTATCTCCAGCAGTTGCAACAGAAGCTGCCAGACAACAGCACAGAGGCATTTTGTTTATGTTTTCTGTTTGTCTTAATGTTGAGACGGATGCTTGGTGCAAAACCGCAGCGGAAAAAAAAACCTAGCTAGCTCTCATTCAAAGGCTTCCATCGTACGTATTTTTCAAACTTGCCACCTTTGCACGTTGAGCTTGCTGTTGTCTGACGAGCTTCCCGCTGCAGAGAGAGTGACAAAGTAACGCTATGTGAACTGTACAGTGCATACCAAAGATTTTCTGCTGTACTAACAGTAGCACACTGACACCTTCCTCGTCTTCATGTGATCGTTGAGATCGTGGATCTGCGATCTTTTTGATTTAATTTGCTGCAACTGACTTTTTATTTTTATTTTTTTAACTTTTCACCAAAACCTGAAAAAGCTGAAGCCAAAATTAAGAGTTGAGTTTTGGTTCACCAGAAAAAAGGTTCTGCAGGTTTGGAAACATAAAACTAATTCTGGATTTCTGTTTGTATGAGCTCGTGTTGAAGGAGGAACTTTACCAAAGTTCACAATCAAAAACCGCCTGAGTTTGTTCTTTAGGGGGGCGGGACTACGCTGCTGCTCCATATGTACAACGACAATAATGAAACCAAAACCAAAAAAACACCGGCTGAGAGAAACTGCTCAAATATCGGTCAAATAGCTTTATCCTTAGTTCTCTCTCTCTCTTTCTGTATGTAAAGCTTTTAGTCCAAAGAAATCCTCCGCCCACCTGAACCTCCCATCACTCAGACCACGCCCAATGGAGGGGCGTGGCTTCAGGTTCAGGGGGCGGTGGCCATTTTCCATTCCCGCTCGCAGCTGAGTCTGGATGAGACGGCGAAATGCGCCGCCGGAGCGCCAGAGAGGGAGGGGCTGCGAAACCCGAGAGTGTCCCAAAGAGGTTTTGATCACTTGTTTGTTTTGAAGTAGAAATGATTTGCCAAGATGTGTCAATACTACTACCACTGTGTTTCTCCCTAAGTTTTTGCAATATGTGATTTCTTTTTTAAATCTAATGTAATTTATGTTTTCTTTTTAATTGTGAATTAATTTAAGCGAACAAATTTTGTTGCCAAATCTCCCTCGGAACCCTTTTCCCCGATGATTAGCTTTGCCAAAGTTTACATTTACATCCTTTTCTTTCTGTTCGACCATGTATTTATTTATGAGGTGTTTTAGAACACGCTTTAGTTTTGTACTTAATAATTTAATGTTATTTAATTAGCTGTAATTGTTTTTGATGAATATTTATGAGTATTTAAGAATGTTAGTTGCATCAAAGATGCAGTGCTTATGCCAGGCCTGTTAATTTATTTGGGGTTAGCTTTACTCTAAAAAGCAAATGAACTGTGTTATGAATGTTTAGACAGAACAATGTAGGAATGTCCGATTAGACGTACGTGTTTCTGAATGTCAACACTTGCTCTCACTCTTTAGCCAATCACTACTCTTTATTTGTCCTGGTGACCGAGCGGAGCCGATCTCGGTCGACTGAGCGATGAGCACTGCATCTGTTTTCATTTGATTTCCTCGTGATTCTGTGGCTAATTTCTTTGCTGATTTCTTTTCTTTGCATCCTGCTGACCATTGTTGAACAAGCAATGAACTTCAGACTGACGTTGTGCTGACGTTAGGGGCCACACGCCGACAGGAACAGACTCACCAAAGATAACCGCAATCCTCCGGAGGCCGTCAGACTCGGTGTGTTTGCGTCCACGCTGCACGTTCAGTCCCAAACTGGACAGTTAACGAGAAAGAAACAACTAATTATCCACGTGCACTCAGTCTTTGGTGCACACTTTGTACACTCCATGTAACCAGGAAGGTGTCACAACAATTTAAATGACCATCATATAAATGCAGTTTGCTCGTTTTGAAAAGAAGCCGTCCATTATTGTTATGGGATATTTGACACACACACATCTACACACCACCTGTGTGTGTGTGTGTGTGACTGCGTGAATGCAAACACAGCGTCCTGATTGGCTCGTCAGGAGGCTGAAGTCCCATAAAGCTCGCTGCTTCCCAGACTGACTTTGTGAGTGTGTAAAAAAAGTAAAAAAAAAAAAGAAAACTTTCTATTCCAGTAGTGAGAACCGGAGAGGCTACCTCACTGACTTTCCATTTGTCCTTTTAATCGTGTTGATGAAACCAAAGAAACCAAAGATTTGTTTCCTCTTCAGTACGGTCTGCGCTCACCTCCACGACTCTGTGCTTTCTCTTCCATGACGCCACACTCTCCTGTCCTCTCCTGTCCTCTCTTTCCGTCTCTCACTGCCTCGTGTCGTCCTTTCTCCTGGAGGAGGAGGAGGAGAAGTGTTGCGAGTGTCAGCGTCGGGTCAGAGGCTGAATTTCAGGGAACGCTGACAGTGATTATTCATTGGAAATCTCCTGCAACGAAAATATTTAAACACGTGTTTATTCTGCCGCCACAAGAGCAAAAAAACATTTTAATTTCTGAAACAGCAAGGTCCTTACATTTTTACACCAAAACAAAACTTAGAACTCTGCCATTTGGCTTCCCTTCTTACAAGCATGTGACTGTGAAATCAAGCCGGGGAAGACAAGCGGCTGAAGGGACCAACTTCTGCACAAACAAAGACGTCGATAGGGCTTTTGTTGCAAAGTACGAGATACCTGTGGACGAGTGCCTTGCCCGAACCAAAGCGAAGTCGAGACTCTTTCTCTCTGTTGTGCTGTAAAGTTTCCTCTCTGCTCTCCGGTGCTTTGCAACGCAATCAAGTCAGAGACATCCAGAGCGATACCAAAGGCTTCCTCCACCACACCCTCTTTCCTTCTTTCTCCTCATTTTCCCCGAGCTGAGTTTCCACTGTCAAAGATCAGGCTCCGGAGTTCATCGTCTCAGTGTGTGAGACAGAGAGACGACGGAGACACAGACTGAAAACTATGAATGAAGTCAAACGCAACGGCTTCATAAAAATATTACGCTCTTTAAATTTGAGCTTTTTAGAGGAAATGATCCAAACAGGAAAATTCACCGTGTGATTTGAAGTTACAACGAGAACACAGACACAACAACGCATTTAAACATAGACAAACATGTGGAAACTCCTCCTCCTCCTCCTCCTCCTCCCTCTAACGGTTGCAAAGCTTTAAATGACGGAACACAGAGTCGAGCGTGTGAGCGTTGTGCGCAGACCGTGCTCTTTACCGAACTGTTGCAGATATACCTCATAGACACTAGTGGTAGGATGTTATAATAGCGTATGTCATAAATTATTCACTTGCTCTTCTTCCTTTTTTTTTTTTCTCTTGGTGACTGTAACTTAAAAATGAAACGATGTGGGGGAAAAGCTTTATAACATTTTTAAGTTTGTTTTTTTTGTGTAATGCTTAAAAAGGTGCGCTTAAACCAAAAATGAGAAATGCTTGTCTTCTTCTATGCTCTCTCTCTCTCTTGTCGATGAATCACTGTCGTCCCTGCGTCCCGGCTGAGGGGACGGACAGGTTTATGCTTTCAGATCTTCTTCATGTTCTGGGTTGTTTTCAGGGGGGCGCTGTTTACTCACGTGGACTTTTTGTTTTGGGGGGGGGGGGGGGGGGGGGGAAGGGGGTCAGGAACATTGTTGGAATGATGCCAGAATAATACCGGCTTTTCATTTTCAGTCCCACCACTTATCACCCGAATTTCACGCATCGCTCCTTTAATTTGAATCATCAGCCAATCAGCTTCATTACCCACAGTGCCGCGCTGTAGCCCAGATTTTATGCATGAGTATATTTAGCTAGCCGTGTAATGCATCGTGACTCTTCTTATTAGCCTCGTCATTAGCACCCTCTCATCTCATTTCACACTTGCCCGCTCGACCTTTGACCTGCTGACAGAAACGTGAAGCACCGGGGGGGACAGTGAGAAGGAATCAGGACATTCTCCATGATTCATGTCAGTGAACGAGGACACTGGATTTATGAGACATTTAAAAAATGGGACAGGAAGCCACAGTTCCACTGACCTGGAGGTTCGCTCCTGAACGCGCCTGAAAAAGAGAAACGGGTGCAGTTCAATGATTTAAAAATGATTTTCAAACCAATCAAACACATGGAACCTGAGGTGAGGGCTGGTTACGGCTCTAGGGGCCGTTAAGTGGTAACGTCATAATTGAACAATGCAACAAGAGCGTAGGAACAGACAAACGAGTAAAAGAACGAATTGATTACAGCCTTCCAGAACAAAAGGATGATTGTCTTACCTCTGAATCCTCGTCGTTATGAACCTTTAATAAGTGTTAGCGTCGCATCGGCCAGAACCAAAGGCCAAAAGTATTTAAATAGCACTTCACGTCACACACGTCTTCCATCCCCGATCAGTGATCGATCGCCAAAGGTTCTGAGAAGAGAAACTGGAAAAAACCATAAAACAGCCAAAAGTGCCCACAAACATTTACTCACATCAAAGGAATTCAGTTCTTTTTTGTTTTGCTGTCACAAGATAAATTAGCTTCTTATTTCTAAAACTCTACATGTGTTAAATTGCTTCTTTTTGTGGAGACCAAGTCGAATTCAGAACAAAAAACATTTTCATTTGATCATCAGCAATAACAACAGTGAGAGGTCAGAGGTCAAAGTGTTTTTTGAACAGAAAGATTTTTTCACTTCATCAAAGTTTTCTCCCGAGCGTCTGAACAAATGGTCCAGTCCTCCGTCCCGACACAAACTCATCGATCCTTATTTCCTTTCCATTACTGCTGTTTTCTTTTCTTTTCCTTTTGCTTTCTACATTTTTCTTTCATCGTTGTCGTACGGTAATCACAAATCAAATTATGCATTTTTATTTTTTTACATTTGGTTGGAACAGAAAAGAGAAGTGACTGAAAACTTGTGGTGTGGAATAAAAACAATGATCAAACATGGAGGAGAATTGGAGAATTAATGTTGTTCCACTCTCTGTATAAAAGATGAAAAAAAAAGTCAATAAAGAAATCACAATGGTCTGATCCATGTACAGCTCGTCCTCTGGTGTTTTCTTTGAAACACGCCCACGTCTGCTCAGATCTGTCGTTCATCCACTAGAGAGCAATAAGAAGCCGTTGTCCAGGTTGTGGTGAAGTATTTTTAAAAACTTCTTCCATTGTTGATGACTGAGACCCCCCAACCCCCATCCCCTCTCAGCTACCTGTTGCCCTCCTCTTCCTCTCCCGGTTGCCAGGGAAACAGCGGTCCACTCTGTTGCTGTTAATCTGCCAGCGTCGTCTTTCTGTTACTGGCTGGTCAGAAGCTCGATGGAAACCAAAGAACCACCGAGGATTCAAAGTCGGTGAAACGTCGTTGTTCTTGAACGTGACGTGTCAAATACGTCTTCATGAAATACCCCTGGACGCAATCAGTGATGGACACTGATCTGAGACCTGACCAGCAGGGGGCGACTCCTCAGGTAGTTCTCATCCTCCATCTATCCCTCCCTCTGGTGCTTCCCTCTAATTTTTTTTTTTTTTTTTATCTTCCTCTTCCTCCCTGTTTGTCTTTCATTCCTCTTCCTACATCCCAATTTTTTTTCCAATTTCTCTTTCCTTCTCTCTCTCTCTGTAGAAATCAATGGTCGTTCTCTAAATGGGAGGTCACGGAGGTTGCAGGCGCCGGCGTCGGATTTTCAATTACAAGCAGCCTGCAGCTGCCCCCCCCCCCCAACACACAGCCCCTCCCCCAGAGCTGCTGGGTCGACAGAAAGGATTTTAGAAAGAAAGACTTGAACGTTTCAGAGTTCGAGAAGTTGGGGTTAGAAACATGGACACTTTCTTTAAAAGGATAATGAAACGTGTCTGTTTTCTGGTTGAGAGGAGACGAAGAGACGAGGAGAGGAAGAGGACGGGGTGATGATGAACAGAGGAGAGAAAAGGGAAGAGAGATGAAAAGGTCTGGGGTGAGAACAGGAGAAAAGGTGGAGGAGGAAGGAAAAGAAGGTGGATTGAATGGAGGGATTGTAGCTGGCTCAGATGGGGGGGGGGGTGTAGAGGGGAGGCGCCCTCAGGGGTTATTGGGTCGTGGACAGCCAATCTCTCTCAGCTTAATCAACAGCAGCAGAGGTGATTGCAACACCGCAGGGGACTGCTGGGAAAAAAAGAAATGGAGGGAGGAGGAGGGGGAGACAACAAGATAGGAATGAATGGGAAGGTGGTGGGGGGGGGGACGTGGAAGATGAGGAAAAGATTGGAAAAGGGGGGAATAACAGGCGGTGAGGATGAAGAGAGATGGGGTGGACGGATGAGAGGGAGGACACGAGATTGGAAAAGATAAGGAGAGAGAGAGATGGAGGAGGGAGGGAGGAAAAATGAAGAGGTGGGAAAAGGAAAGGAGGTGAAAAACAAAAAGGGTTAGAGGAAGAAAAAACGAACCTGATCTTGAGCCTGCCTCCTCCATGTGAGCAGATGGGACACAGCCTCAAAGTCAAAAGACACATCACTGTGGCCACTAGGGGTCTCTGTGGGAACAACGACGTTTGATGACGTCACAAGCAGACTTGGTTTGAATTAAATGAGACAGAAAGGGTTAACCCACCTGGCGTCCGATTGGTCGGTGGATCTGCAGCTCCACCCTTCTCCACAGACTCCGCCCCGTCGAGGAGAAAATGTGTTTACAAAACGTGAACAGGCGCGTTAAGAAGCCACATGGACTCACAGCCGGTTACTTTCTGTTTTTATTCTGTTTTATTATTTCATTTTGCAGGAAGACTCTTGGTGGAATCGCACGTTAGCTTCACGTCTCACAGAAGAAAGAGACACCGAACGGGAGACATTAAGAAAACAAACTAAATAAATAAACTGGTGCTGCAACAAAGCTGAAGCTTCTTTGTTTCCCACACACACAGACACACACACACACACACACACACACACACACACACACACACAGACACACACAGACACAGCCGGCACTCAGCTCGACACTGAGTGAAACTCTGCAAGCAGCAGAAACACGCGACGAATCAGAATAAATTATAAAGCAGGAGAGTCCAGCCTCACTGACTTCAACATGTTTCCTGCTGCAGCTTCACAACCATCTCATTTCTGATCTCAGGTCAGATTCCTGACCAGTTCGAGAGGGGTGGATCCTCTAGGAGGCGTCGCCGGCTCGGGTCACAGCAGGAGCACGTGAAGTCAGGCTGGGTGTGTCCCGCCAGCGTCGAGTGAAACACACGTGAAACATACATACAGCACAAAGTCCCGTGTTTCTAATTAGCCGGTGTAAAGGCACACTGTCCTAGATTGAAAATAGAGGGGCAGGGGCAGAGGTCAAGCAACTCCCTGTGAATAATGGAAGATCTCAGAGCGTTTGGGAATCAACCCGGTGAACTAAACAGGTTTTATTTGTGAAAGCAAGCAAACTGCATCCTGGGAAATCTATCCTGCTAACCTTCAACACATCTGCTGTAATTCTCAGCCAGAACAAAGAGTTTCATCATGTTTTGCAGTTATCAAAGCCTTATTTTTTTATCCTAACACCTAAAAGTCAACTCATGTCCTCTGACAGCGCCTTAAAATCAAACTTGAGATGTAAGTATTTAACCCTCGTCTACTGGAGAACTTCTGTACTGATACAAAACTTAATTTTCCCTTTTTCAACATCGCAGAGATTTAGTGTTGCGTTCTCGGATTGGACGCCACGGAGGTTCGTCCAGCGCAGGTTTTCACTTTACGTCCTGAGAACCACAGGACGCCATCATCCGTTTAAAGCAACGCTACCTAACTGACTCAGCAGCAGCGCCCTCTGCTGGCACGCTTTCTGTCACTTGACCTTCAGATGCAAATTCTCTGCTCGCTTGCACTCTGATGACAATAAACCACCAAGCTTAGTTGGTGTGAACCCGACCGATAATTAACCTTTTTTTTTCTTGACTGAACTTTGTAAATGTCAGTTCACTGAACGGGTTTCAACAAACTTTGCATTTCCCTTTTACCTGGAGCTAGTGCTGCCTCTGTGGAGTCGTCAGCACCGACGCCGATGGTCTAACGCCACGACAGACGCGCATCACATTGCAGGGATTTCAGCAGGGTGGGTGGAATCAGTGGCAGGGGGTGACGAAGAGGAGGAGCGGCCTGCCGACCAGATCCCGCGCGCGGCAGCGACGTCATCGATTTAGCACCAGTGAGACTTTAGACAGGGTCTCTGACAGAGGTTTGCAGGGGCTGAGTCAACGGAATTCAAGCAAATAAAACCAGTAAAAAAAAAAAAACAGTGCAAGGCCTGTGTGTGTGTGTGTGTGTCTATGACAGTTTCTGGCTTGCGAAGAAGGCCTTAGTCTCTCCACAGGTGGGGTTGGTGCACAGCGGGCAGCGCAGGGTCAGCTGACGGGAACACGGCTCGTTGGACTTCAGGTGGGACTGGACCAGGTCCGCCAGCGCCTGCAAACGACACAATCAATCCAGGGAGAGAGATGACCGCACCCCTAACCTGCTCCTACTGGATGCTACCAGCTGTCAATCAGACCCCAACCCGAGCTCTGTCTGAGTCATCACAACCGATGAACGGACATCAGCTGAGACAAACTGTCCCGAAGTGAGAAGTCGTCCCTTCCTTGTTGTTCTTTACATCAGAGAACAGTTGGTCCCTCCCACCCTGACAACAGGAGGAGAAGATCTACGGTTTGTGATCTAATGGAGGATTTAATCAAAAAAAATTAATCCCCGACATCAACCGGAGTCTGAGCTGCTGGGATTCTGTGTTCTCCTGACGGCAGGAGACGGATGCAGCTCAGGAGAAACAAAAACCACCCTTCAGTAACTACAACTAATCGTCCTCTGGATATTGATCCTCTCTCTCTCTCTCGCTCGCTCGGTGAGAGGCCTCTGAGCGCGGCAGGTTTGACCAGCGAGTCGGCCGGGCGCTTCACTTCTACTGTCGTCAGCTGTAAAGGTTCCCATTGATCTGCCCCCTCGCTTTAATAAACCCTACACTCAACGGGGGGGGGGTAGTGGGAAAGGTTGTGGGGCTGAAGATGAGAGGAAGAACAGAGAAGGGAGAGGAAGGGCTGGGGATCTATAAACGGCCCCCCCTCCTTCAAACCTCCCTCTCTCTTTTCCTGCATCTATTCTTAAACAGTTTCTCTTGTGTCAAACTCACCTTCATGAAAATAGGATTCCCATTCAGCGACTCCGCCCTCCGGATGTTCTCCACGCCGCACTGACGAGACAAACATGTTCAACCACACACTGGCCGTGAGGTCACGAGCACACGTACAAACAGCTGTTTGTGTCTTTGTGGCACCAGTCCCATTGATCTGTGGCCGCCTCACTGGTGTGCCTTTACACACACACACACACACACACACTCACCTCCTCCCCCAGCACCTGTCCGTACTCGATGTCCAGCTCGTGTAGCGTCTCGATGTGGTCGGACGTGAAGGCGATGGGCACCAGCAGGATGTTCTTCTTCCCCCGTTCGCACAGACCTTTGATCACGTCGTCGGTCTGCGGGCCGAGCCACGCCATCGGCCCCACCTGAGGGACGGACGCAGCGAGACGTTCAGGTGTGGACAGGTGGTCTGAACCCGTCAGTCCTGAGTGACATGTCCTCAGAGACTTTAACAGAACTTTGAAGCTGCTGAGGAACAGGATGGAACAGACAGGTGGCTCCCTCTGGTGGCCACCACTGAAACATACACCTGCAAATATTCATACATCTACTCGTCCCTTCCACCAAGCTTACTCGCTAAATATGTCCAGTACTTTCAGTCCGTGTATGCGTGCGCGCTCACCCTGGACTGCCACACCAGTCTGTAGGGGTTACAGTGTCCCAGTCTCTCCATGACTCTCTGAACTGTGGCTCCCACTTCCTGTGGATACGGGTCCCCTCTGTTTACGACCTGCAGAGAGCGCAGAGCTGTCAGAGATCGGACCATACGTCTGCTGGTTCTGGCTCCAGGCTGAGGAGCGCCTGGCCCAACAGAACCTTCAGCATCTTCAGCCCTCTCCTGTTTATCAGTCACTGTGTGAGGAGGCTGAGTCAGAACTCACGGTCATGGGCAGCGAGTGAGCTGAAAACAGGATGACGACGTCGTCTCTCTTCTCTGCTGGAAACTTCAGCAGCTCGTTGGTGACGTGTTGTGCGAAACACTGAGGACACACACACACACACGTCAAGACAAGGATTTTCACAGGTGCAAAAAAAATCTAATATAATCTAAAAAGGCTTTTAGTCACCATGACTATTTATTAACTATATAACTATTTATTCATTTCTCCGACCGTCCGAGTCTGAGTCTGTTGTCTGAGTGTGTGTGTGTGTGTGTGTGTGCATGTGTGTCTCTCACCTCCACCAGCAGTGGGTGTGTGGGCCAACGGTCAATGACACTCCACCGCATCTTGGGTCTGTCCCCTCTGTTGCTGTAGTAACGGTAGATAGCATTCAGACTGCTTCCTGTTTAGAGAGAACAAAATGAAGAAACACATTAATGACCCTGTGCTGTGTGTGTGTGTGAGAGTGAGAGAGAGAGAGAGTGAGTGAGAGAGAGAGAGAGAGAGAGAGAGAGAGAGAGAGAGAGAGACCTGTGGTGGAGCAGCTGTACTGGGGATACTGTGTGAAGGCCACCGCTCTCTCCACTCCGTCCTTCTCCATCTCCTCGATGGCCTCCTCCGTCAGTGGCTGAACGTACCGGAAGCCGATGTAGAACTTGTGAGGAGCTGATGAGACCGAGATTATGTCACATAATAATAACAACAACAAAAACAACAACAATCTTTAAATAGCCCAGTTTGCTTCATTCCGACTCATCAAATCATCGTATCGTCGTCATTCAATCGGTTGTTTACATTAATTAAAATACATTAAAATATGAATAAAACACTTATGGACTGCTGCTGTTTATCATATTTGTATATTTTCTTTCTAGATATTTACATGTTTGTATTTGCATTTTGTTTTCAAACTGCTGCTCTCTGTGCACGCTCTTATCAGTGAGGTGTTGTTTAAGGCGTGAAGAGAAACTCCTTCACCGAGTCACTATCTCTCACACACACACACACACTTTGAAAATATCCGTTTGTAAAATTGAACTAACTGCAGTTGGCTCGGCCCGCCCTCCCCAGAATGCCTCACCCGTCTCTGGACTCATCTCGTCCAGCAGCTTCACCATCCCCTCCCCCTGCATGGAGGTCCAGCGTTTGATGGGCGAGCCTCCTCCGATCTTACTGTACTGCTCCTGGATCTTTGGCGTGCGACGCTTGGCGATGAACGGGCCCAGTTTACTGGAGAGAGAGAGAGAGAGAGAGAGAGAGAAACTCTTTATTCACAGAATATGTGGAACAGGCAAAAACAAGATATGATTCAACAGACAAACAAACAAAAAAAAACACGTGTGCATGTGTGTGTCGTACTTCTGCACTGGGAGTTTCATCAGGTCTGTGTCCATGAAGAGTCGCAGCAGGAAGTCGTGAACATCTTCTAGTTTCTCAGGTCCTCCCATGTTCAGCATCAAGATGCCCGTCTTCGGTTTCCTGCAGAAACACAAATTCACCATGAGCTCGACAGTTTGGTTCATCGGTTGTGACGTCTGATGACAACATCAAGATGTCATGCATTTAAAAAAAAAAAAAAAAAGCTTCTGCAGGGTTCTGCTTCATCAACGAGGAGATTTGGCTGAACGAGCCACAAGAAGAGCCGACAAAGTCTGTTACCACGACAACGCGGGCCGTCAGACGCAGATGCTCAACAACAGAGTGTGTGTTTGTGTGTGTGTCACCTATTCTCTCCAGTCTCTGGGGCTGCAGGTTGTGCTAACGCAGCAGCGGTGGAGCGTCTCCTCACACCCAGCCCCACGCTGCTCCTGGCAACTAAAGAAGAAGAAGAAGAAGAAAAACAAGACGAAGACAAATCAATTATTTTTGTCGCATTAAACTTGTTTAACTATTTAAGTTGCTCTCCTCCAACAAGATTGAACAAGATTTAACAAGCTTTCATAATGCTGCAGTCCCCTGACGCGCCACCAGGGGAGCTCCAGCAAACATTACGCAAGTTGACTGCGCTGGAATTGTGTAAGTGTTGAAATGTTCGGCTGCTCCGAGCTTCCCGCTCCGGTACCGGCTGAGCGGAGAGGGGTCGGAACCTGGGCTCGGTTCTGAACGCGTCCGGGAATCAATGCATTACGTAACGTTACAGTGAAACTGTCAAAGTCATGTGGAGCTGCGTCAAAGCTGCGTGCGTTAGCAACGGACCGGAAACCGCAAGGTTTGTCGGTGGAATAAAAGCACCTAGCTCTTTACATCCCAGCTGTTTACGATAAAAACAAACAAAATGGCGCATGGACGAAATAGATTAAGGAAGAAGAAACTTTTCTTGTGATTCTGTTGTTTATTTTACACATTTATAAGGCGCGGGTTCACAAGTCGAGGTTTACTGTGAAAGCGCTGACAGGAAGCAGCGTCCACTCCCCTGCTAGCTTCGCGTCCCTAAAGGAACCGAGTTCGATCCGAAACAGGAACTCTGAGGCCGAGAAGCACGCGCCCTCTGCGGGCACGGGTCCTCCGAGACTCCGCCAAACTTCAGCGGCTGTGTCACTCACTGTGGAGGAGGCGACCGGCGCTGCCCAGCGCCGCCATCATGCTAACGTCCTGCCGCCGCTGAACGGCCGCTGAAACCCGGGAGGAGAAGTCTGGAGCCCGGGGGAGAGGAGCGACTGGGGTCCGGTGAGGAGAAGCCTGGAGCCTGGAGAGAGCCACGAGCTCCGCGGGTGCCTGCTCTTCGGCTGACGCGCCGCTTGCTCATGTGTCTCCGGCTGCTTCAAATGCAGCCATTACCACAGGAACTTCCGGTGGCAGAGTTTCAAACTAAAATAACGGAGTTGCGACGTCACGCGTCTCTTTTCAAATAACGTTAATAAAAAGAAACCTGAATGATTCCGGAGTCACTTCAAAGGTCGCGAAGAAGTTATGAACTTTTAAAGAAGAAAAAATATAATTATATAATCAACTCACCAATATAAAAGAACGAACTGCAACTGCAAACTAAATACAAACAATACCAAATTAGAAATACATTTAAGGAATCTGAAACGGTTGGCTGACCTGTTCAGAGATAAAATAGAGATAAAATAACAGTTGCTGTTATACTACAGAAGTATAACGTAGTGGTTAATTTCGGTCTGTGTTGACTTTTTTATGTCGTCAACACACTTCCTCTCAAGGGGTTCATTTATATTATATGAACAGAATACTTACGTGTTTTTTGACTGCTTTGTTATATATAGATAACGTCATGCTTTTACCTTGAAAGACGTTCTGCCGTGCCTCCGGTCTGAATCTTGCTCAGAATGGTATCTTGACGCTCTCTCGGTGTGACGTCATTACTACGTTGGTCTGAATAACATAGTAGCACAGCCCCCTTTCACGCCCATAACCCCAGTGTGTGGTTAGTGTATGAGGGAATGAAGGGGTGAATGAAAGTGACGACGAGAGGGAGGAGCAATAAAGTAATCTGATTACAATCTAAAAGTATCTGAGAGTAATCCAATTACATTCAAGGACATGAGCATGAGAGACGTGACCAGTTTTGAAGCAACGTGCTGTTGAACCTTCTCCTCAGTAATGCCATGTTCCTTCTTCCTGGTGAAAACCAGAGGATCCAGGGAGTGACGATGAAGACGGAAGCTGCTGTTGTCTCAGTGAAACCACACGCACAATTACACAACAAAAAAAGCCTTTCATTTCTGTAGAAGCACTTGCACTCGTTTATCTTATCATTACGTGAGCGTGTCAGATGTTTTAACCGATTATTAAAAAGTCAACAAACTCATGACCTTCCAAAAGCAGTTTATGTCTTTTAAGTGCAGTTTATTGAGTTTGAAGAGGCAGAGCAGAGAAACAGGTCACATTTTCAAAACCACCAATGACGACAATCACTCTATGATGATTCTCTTCCTTGATACATGAAATCAACATTCGACTATTGTGATGAGAAACTGATCCAAGACAACCCAAACCACATGGACTGGCCCGGCTATTCAAATGACTGATTGTGTGAGTGTTAAATGTTGCAATTTGACCTTAGATTTTTTTAGAACAAATCGTTCATTAGAGTAGAAAGAATGAGCTTGGTGAGTATCGGCAGAGGCAGGTGTAGATCAGATTCATGTTTCAGGTCAGAACGAGTGATGACACAACACTGACTTCTTTGTATGTTAGTTTTGATTAAGTGAGACGTTTAATGGCCGACGAGCCATGTGTAAGTGCAAAAGCAGAAAATGCATGTGTGCGTGTGCGTGCGTGCTCATGGTCGGCAGCGCTGGATGAATCGTGGGTACAGGCAGACATCTCTGATGTGATGTCTGTTCAGCAGCCAGGTGAGGAAACGCTCCAGACCCAGGCCGTAACCACCGTGAGGACACGTTCCATACTTCCTCTGAAACACACACGGATGGACACGGGCTGTTAACACACACACACTACACACAGATACTGACACAGACAAGGCACACTAGCAGTTTCCTTTACCTGGTCGGTGTACCAGTAGTATGGGGTGGGGTCGATTCCCTCCCTCTTGTATCCCTCCAGCAGCTCATCAGAGTCCCAGATACGCATGGACCCTCCAACAATCTCACCGACGTTTGGCATCAACACATCCACCTAGAAGATAAAGACAGTACAGATGGGTACACCCCCCCACAGCGGGGTTAGAGTTCAACTGTGTTCATGTCTGACTGCAGTCCGTACCGACTCGGTGAGGCGCCGGTCCTCGGGGCAGCGCTGCATGTAGAAGGATTTGATCTCGGTGGGGAAGCGACAGAGCAGGATGGTCTCATTGATGGCATCCGTCATCAGCCTCTCCGGAGCCTCAGGGATGTCCTGAGAGAGTCAAACTGTTACAACCAAATATTCTCGTCTCTGACATCTCGGCTCGGTTTGTGTATCATCACCTCTCCAAACTCGTAGAAGGTGCCGTCGTCCTTCTTGATGTTGTGCTCTTTGAGCCACTGGATGGCGTCAGTGTAGTTCATCCTCTTGAATGGCCTCTTGGGCGGTTTGAAGTTCTAGTGCAGAGAAAAGATCAATGTTGTTACTTGACCACATGAAAACGCTAAACTTCTGCGCCTGCCATCGAGGACTCAAACTCATGTACCGGGTTGATGTCGTGGAGCAGCGCCGCAGCTGGAGATTTGAGCACACGGTCCACCACGTCACACACCAGCTCCTCCAGTCTGTTCAGAAGGTCCTCGAAGCTGATGAAGGGACACTCTGCCTCGATGTGAGTGTACCTGACCACAGACGATTCTTTCATTTTAATCATGAACCAGTGGAGCACTGAGAAACAACACCTCTGCTATTCCTAAATCTCCGATTTCTCTTTTCCTGGGACTCACTCGGACAGGTGTCTGCGGGTGCGGGACTGCTCAGCCCGGTAGGACTGAGCGATGCAGAAGGTGTCCCCCAGGGCAGGAATGCAAGTCTCCAGGTAGAGCTGGGAGGACTGCGTCAGGTATGCCTGCTCGCCAAAGTAGTTGAAGCTGAACAGCGTGGAGCCGCCCTCCACCTGAGTCTGCACCATGGTCGGAGGAGTGATCTGAGACACATAACACACAGCAGTCAGCCAGGGTCCGCCATCCTGCCGCCGCCTCACATGCCGAGAGTCGGCGCCCACCTCGGTGTATCCGCAGTCAAAGAAGTGGTCCCTGAAGCACTGCACGACAGCGGACCGCACTTTGAGGATCTTGGAGACGTTCTCTCCTCTGATCATCATGTGCCGGTTGTTCAGCTGGACGTCCACATCCGACTCCTCGTTCAGCAGGTTGTCGGCGCCGCCCGCCGGAGCCAAGCCGATCAGCTCCCAGAAGTCACAGTGCAGCTCGTGGCCTCCGGGCGCCTGAAAGAGGAAGATGTGAAGGGACCGGCGACCTGACCGTGTTTTCAAACGTCTAACTTGTGCGCCGCGGTATGGCAGGAGCATTTACCTGTTTGCCCTGAGGAACCGCAGTGATGGTCCCATACAGAGCCACTGTGCTCTCTGTGGACAGCACCAGGCCGTTGTAGCACTGACACTGGAAACGAGACCAAGAGACAATCAGGACAAATGCTCAGAAAACAAACAGATGGTTTGTTGTCCTCTGGATTACTGAAAATCAAGAGCAGACATTGTGTACCAGTTTATCAGAGAGGACACACTGGAGGAAACCAGTTCCATCTCTCAGCACAATGAACATCAGGTTCTTCCCTGTGAGACAGAAAATCTAACTTCAGTTTTAAGTCAAAGACATTTGGTCTGGTGTTCGTTTTCCTGTGTTCTGCTCCTCACCCTGTCTCCTCAGGCGATGGACCCATCCGAACACTTTCACCCTCTGACCTCGCTTCGGCTCCAGATGAAGAATTTTAACCTGAATAATAAAAATTAATCATTCTCTGACGCTTTCAGTGAAGCCTCAACTGCTGTTATTAGCCTCTGTGCTGTATAAAGCTTTTAATTATTTTATTATATGTGCCATTAATAATAAAGGGTTATGACTGATATTGTTATAATCCAAAATAAAGATAAATTCACTTCTGTAAAATGCCCTTAAATCGTTAGATGAATGGTCGGATGTTTTGTCCCCAGCCTCCAGTGAGTGAGTAACGGTGATATACGAGGAGAAGGACTGACCGCCTCAGGCTCAGGGAGGCTCGGGTCTTTCTCAATGATGATCTTCTTGGCTTCTTCCAGGTTCTTATCTCTCCTCTCGTTGTCCTCGGCCTGCACAGCAGCACACAGGGTAATAAACAAAGCTCCCAGATATAAATGATGTAATCTTCTTTGGAACTTTATGCACCTCCTTCTTGTCTTTGGCATCAGTCTTGCTCTGCTCACGGTTGAAAGCCTTTTTTGTGTTCTTCATCTGTGTCTTGGAGATCACAGCCCAGCGCTGAGACAGAAATGCACCGCATTAGAAATTGTGATGCTGATGTCAAAATGACACTCAACAACTTTTGAAAAACTGCTGATGCATTAAAAGAGGAACAAAAAGCAACCTCATTCTCTTTCTGCGAGTCCACATAAATGGTTGGAAATGGCTCCTGGCCAGCAGACATCAGAGCCTGTGAGGATTTCGACATGAACACAGTGAAGCATGATTTCAAAATGTTCTTTGGCAGCAGTTTAAAACAATCTGGTTCCATCAAGCTTTTAATAAAGCTTGCTATGGTGTCGCAATCAACATCGAAAGAAAACGACTGCGGCACAAGACTCTTACCCTGAGAGGAGTTTTGAAAGGTTTCTGCTCGGTGCCGTCTCCATCCTGGTCGCTGCCGCATTTATCCGACACGTACAGCTCACCTGAGGAACACGAGCAGAGTGAGTGATAACAGAGCCCCGCAGAGCTGCAGACCCAGACAGAGAGCGGCTCGATTCCCTTTAGGACCCAGCAGGGGGGGCTAACAGGGAGGCTGACCTCATTTAACCCTCAGTTTATAGTCTGTGAATGAAGGAGCACTGTTCCGGTGAAGAACACAAATAAAATGGAAACTAGGAGAAGCAGCTACGGAGCTGTCGCCTCTTCTCAGACTTTGACCTCCAGCGTGTTCGCCATTCTTTGAACCCACAGGCCTCGGTTCAGGTTCAGGGCGAGGTCGCTTACCAAGCCCCGGTGAGACTTCCTGACTGACGCAGCCATTCGAGCTAACCTCAGTCTCTGCCTGGTGTTAGCCTGAGGGTGGCTGGCTGTAATTATTATTATTATTATTTCGTGTGAGCGAGTTAATAAAAACCGACCGCGTGCGACTCATTGTGAAAGTGAAATCTCCACCGTTAGCCACATGCTAGCTGCTAAACTGATGCAATGCGCAGACACATGTCTTTTCTTTGGTCGTTACCTCGCTTGCTTCGGTAAACCCGCTTTCTTACCCCGGGAAATTTGCTCCACACCCTTTATTTCCTCCGCCATGTTGGCTGGCTGTAATTATTTCGTGTGAGCGAGTTAATAAAAACCGACCGCGTGCGACTCATTGTGAAAGTGAAATCTCCACCGTTAGCCACATGCTAGCTGCTAAACTAATGCAGTGCGCAGACTTAAGTCGTGGGTCGTTACCTCGCTTGCTTAGGTAAACCTACTTTCTTACCCAGGGAAATTTGCTCCACGCCTGTTGTTGGAAATTTGCTCCACGCCCTTTATTTCCTCCGCCATGTTGGCTGGCTGTAATTATTTCGTGTTAGCGAGTAAATAAAAACCGACCGCGTGCGACTCATTGTGAAAGTGAAATCTCCACCGTTAGCCACATGCTAGCTGCTAAACTAATGCAGTGCGCAGACTTAAGTCGTGGGTCGTTACCTCGCTTGCTTAGGTAAACCTACTTTCTTACCCAGGGAAATTTGCTCCACGCCTGTTGTTTCCTCCGCCATGTTCGCAGCAGTTCGAGCAGGAAGGACGCTGAGTGGATGTTGTTACCGGAGAAGAGAGAGAGAGACCCGGGCGGCGAGCACCAGCGCAGCTGCTTCAGCCACTGACACGAAAGTTTGCATCAGACAGTGACGGAACAGTGCACCAGCTAAAGGGCCCGTGTAGCTGCAGGCTCCTGTCAAAGGTTCCGCTCTGGCCGAGTTTTCGTGTTGTACTTATTTGATAAATGTTTGTCATTCATTTATTCCCCTTAAATATCAACGGTGATCGTGACACAATGAGTGAACACAGACATCCACTGAGACAGTAGCATATCTTACCTTTTCTAAAATCCACATGTCCAGAAACTGAGGACACAGGGTGGGAAGAAGTGGATGGTATTTTGAAAAGAGGGTTGTCCAGTGTCAAATTTTGCAACATTGTTTCTTGGGAAATCACAAAAACTCTCCACATTTTTTTTTACTTTACTTTAATGTCAATAGTATTTGTGTTGATCAAAGTAACATCAAAGGAAAGCTACAGTCCTAAAGGCAACTGGACAGACAGCTAAGCCTTACTAAACAAAGAAGATAACAACAATGGCTGCCTTGAAAACAACAAAAACATAAAATAAAGTAGGTGATGCAACTACAAACAAGATGCCCCTATTGTTGTCCTAAGAAGACTTTTGAATGAATGACATCACTTGTCTTTAAAGCTCTTTGCCTTTGAAGTCTGCCCTTCAGGGGGAGGCTGACTATAGAACAGATACCTGTGTTAAAGATACCTTATAGATACCCTTTACCACCCAGCCGCCAATCAAACAACATCAACCCTTTACCACGACACTTAATGTCCACACAGGTAGGGACCTATGCGATTAAATGTTCTCAGCCAGGACACTTTTCAGAGAACCTAAAACAAAGCAACCCAAACAAGCACCATGTCGCTCTACTCAGAGACTATACCCGACATAAAAATCGAGACCATTCGGCCGCTCATTGAGAACTTCTTTGCAAGGATGACGACAGAGGAGTGGAACCTGCTGAAGAGAGGCAAACCGGACAACGTCACAAATGTTCTGTTGGCAGAGCTTTTTCTTGACATAGTGTCGACCGTTTCAACAGCGATGCTGAAGACTCAGGCGTCTCACTCGACTGTGACTCAGGAGGAAGTTCGGTCCAGTCTGGGCGACACGATCAGGGAGAGTTTTGCACCGGGCAGCGAGATTGAGTCTGGGAATTTGGATAATCTAACAGACTTGGTTGTGCAGGAGGTAACAGACACTGTCAACTCTAGCCTGAACACTAGTACCTTCACTGCGCCCACTGAGGAGCCAATACTGACCCATGTCACAGACCCTAGCACGCTGGACAAAATGATCCATATTATCAGCAAGACGTTCATGGAATTTGCCGCTAAAATCTGTTGCTTTTATGGGAACAAGCTACGAAAACGTCGAAATGGGCTCGCCTCCCCACAGGAGATCACTGAAGAGAGCAAAATGAGCCAGACCGGCTCCCAGTTCTCAACAATAACAACAGCATCTACATACAGCAGTGAGGAATGGAAATCTGTGGAGAAGGTCATTTCCAAGGAGGTGACTGACATCACAGAGCACATTTTTGATGAGATCTTGGACAGTGAGGATGCCAGGCTCGATTCCTCTGTGGAGATCCGAAGTGATGCGGAGGCAATTATTAAGGGGGTCATTGAGGAAAGCATGCAAATTGTTACAGATGAAGCTCCCGTCCTCGAGTACGAAAAGGGAGAGATCAGTTCAGGGAAAGAGAGGAAGATCAAGACCACCTTTGCAAAGACATTTGCCACAGCTTGGATTTTCAAGATCGTGACTAAACTTAAGAATTGTTTCAGAAAGAATCCAAGAAAGAGCAAGAAGTCAATACAGAATTTGATGGAGGACATTTACAACCTGATTCAGATTGAGATGGGGCTGATGCCTGAAGATGAGATTTGTGTGTTTGAAAATATAACAAATATTTCACCCGACACAGTTTTTTTGTTCACAAGAGGAATCGCTAATCTCCTCTTCATGTACATCACAAAACAGGAGATTTCTCTGGATGCAGCAAACGCCCTGGTTATTCCTGAGCCACTCACCAAAATATACTCAGACATACAGAGGGAGGTGTCATATTTCCTGTCAATCATGAGCTGGTTTGTGAACAAGCTGGTTGATAACCACACCAACAGTGTGATGAACGCTTGTAGGATCTCAACCGTGACCACTGAGCTCCCAAAGGACACGAAGAAAAGAGCTAACGAGATGTCAGAGGGCCAGAAAAACATGTACGTCCGTTTGCTCGTGAGCCAGCTCGTCACGACGACTCACATGAAGGCTAAAGTGGAATTGGCAATTGAGAGTGGATCGGAAATAGTTGAGTATCTGTTCAACAACACGTGGGCGAGGTTGAAAGATGCCGACTTGTATCTGACCAAAAAACACATTGAAATACCTCACAAGATCATTTTCAAGGACCTACGGAAGAAGTGGCCCTGTCCAGAGCTGCTGCTGGTTGAAATGCGTATGAAGAACCCAGAGGTTGAGGAATGCATCGTCACATCATTGACACAGCTGCTGTCAAAAAAAAGTGTCTTCTCACGGCTCTTCTCGAGTCGGACCACCTGAGAGAAACGCCGCTCTCTCTCTCTCTCACTCTGTCGGTTTCTGTAAAGTCTTGGTGATGTGGTTTACGCTGAGTGCTTCAGTTTTTCCCCCATTTAAGAATTGTATTTGTAAAAAAACTTAAAGTAATAAATTCAAATTTAGATCATGAAAGATCATTTTCAGATGTTACACCCAGGCTTCTGGCTGCATACTTGATGATGAATGACACTTCTCTGTATTATGGCAATGGACGAAAGACAATCATCTCACTTTGGTTTTATGTTTTATATGGTTTTGGGATGTAAGATAAAAGGTGATAATAATTCCCCTCTACTGGTTTTTCATGGGAAATAGCTTTGGGTTGGTGGAAGGAGAGCGTGCACTGCTGAGCGCTTCAGGCATCACAGGACGCGGTAATAAAAAGATCAATACCTGAGGCAGATATTTGGGCAATGAGGACAATCAGAGGTGAATGGCAGTGTGGTAGTTGATTGAAAAGAAGCTCACCCTAACCCAACATAATATTGGCCAATAGCACTGATATCACATGAGAAAGGTAATGGAAAAAAATGATGATACAGCATGGTGGATTTAGGAGGGAAAGAGGAACCATGGACTGTTCATACATTTGGAAACAGAGGTTAAGCAAGTGCAGGTTCAAAAGTGTTTTGAGTGTGGAGAAGTACTATGACGTGGTTGGAAGGAGGGATTACTGATGAAATGAAACAGGTTCAGGTGATATTGTATGAACAGAAAATTGAGCATTTGTTCTTTGTCTTTGGAACTGGTGGAATAATGAATCTTCTGCCATGATGAGACCTAGTTTAAGAACTCTGGGGCCAAAACGGTCAATCAGTCCAGAGCTTTTCATTTGAATTCATGACAGATTTATGGAAGGTGTGGTGGAGGCAGTGGTGCAAAAGACAAAATAGCACTTGTGCACTTTTTATCGTAGTAAAAGGGAGGAGATTCTGGCAAGACATCTTTAGTCATTCCTCAGCCTCACACACACACACACACACACACACTCCCTCCCTGCAGTAGATGCTCTTGATAAACTGGAAGTTCCATATAAACAGAGGATGAAGAAGTGTACTTGGGATGTTTACTCACACACACACACACATGCACATACCTCTTGAACCCAGGACATTTCGTGTTTCCTGTCTGGTCTGAATGTGTGTGTGTGTGCACGTATTTATGTAAAAGAGAGGGCGAGGGAGATATAAATCAACAAAGAGAGAGAGGGGAAGAGAGAGGAAGAGTTGCAAGTTGTTCGAGTCTGCTCCACTGGGTCCTCACTCTTGCTTCTCTGTGATGGAGCGGCTGAGGTTCACCTCTACGCTCAACCTGCTGAGGGAGAGCGTTGCTTTTCAGAGCATCAGCAAAAGGCTCAGGAGGAGGTAGGCAACACCTGAGTGTCAAAGCTTGATGGAATGATGTGTCTTATATATTCGTATGGATAAAATGGCAGCTCCAGGGATCTTAAACATTGTCTTTGATTTCCCAGGAAATTATTCAGCGATTGTGCTTGGAAAGAATCTGACTGATATCTGTTGTAGTCCGTAGTTTCAGGACCATAGGGGACTATAGGGCTCCCGTGTTGCACTTTAGCAGCTTTGTCAAGAGACCAGGATCTCTGCTCGCTTCCTTGTGTTTTGTGATGTAGTCCGGAAGCAACTTTGGTAACGAGGAGGTGACCACATTCAGTTCTTTCTGAATCTTGAAAATATCTCTGACATGAACCCGTCAAAAGATGGCGCTATAACACCTCGCTCGCCTCCTCCTCTGTAGAACCATGTCATCTCCAGAGGTGTGCTGGCCTGTGCCGATGCGAGCCATTGGGGCTCAGAACCTCCTCACCATGCCTGGGGGAGTTTCCACAGCAGGGTACCTGCACAAGAAGGGGGGCAGTCAGTTCAGCCTCATGAAATGTGAGTTCCTGATGAGAAGGATTTAACGCCCAACAACCTCTGTGTTTGCAACTCTGGAGCATGAACCTTTATAATATCTTTCAGGGCCTCTGAGATACATCATCATCCATAAGGGCTGTGTGTACTACTTTAAGAGCAGTACCTCTGCAGCGCCACAGGGGGCGTTCTCTCTCAATGGATACAACAGGTCAGTGACAACTCCTCCTCAAACTGTGATGATGTTTTTCGCCACTGACTGTAAATAGAGATGGATGACATGAAGGATCTTGACCCCTAGTGACTCCTTCTTTTGTTCCTTCCCCCAGAGTGATGAGAGCCGCAGAGGAGACGACGTCCAACAATGTTTTTCCTTTTAAGATCGTCCATTTCAGCAAGAAACACAGGACATGGTTTTTTTCTGCTGCTAGCGAGGACGAGAGGAGGGTGAGAAGGACACGCGCTGATTTCTAATATCAAATCCATTCACTATTAGTAAAGTGTTTTTCAGGCGTACACTTAGACCCCTGCTATTTTTGTTGTCTTGTAGAAATGGATGCGACACCTACGGAGGGAGATCGATCACTACAACGACCGGAAAGAATCCCTCATTCCCAGGTAGCTTTCCCTCCCGCGTCACATGGTGTGGATTCATGCACAGGCTGTGTATACATACAAAGTATTTGTATATATTAAAGGCTCATTTCAGGGTCAAAAAAACAACAATTCATACAGTTTAGATGAAATGCTGTGGAGGGTTATTTTATACGCTGAACCTTTGATAACATCATAACATCAGCTTCATATCAACATTGCCATTGTTGCCGTAGCGACTCCGACTCAGATGCTGACAGTTTCTACGGCACCATCGAGCGGCCCATGGACATCACACACCATGACAGTAACGCAGACGATGGTAACAGAGCCCCGAAGAACCAGTCACGCAACACGCACGCACGTGATGGCTCTGTGGCGTTAACTCTCTCTGCCGTGTTCAGATTACGTCGAGGAGGATGATGAGGACGACGATGAGGAAGACTATCTAAAGCCCGACGCCAACTGTTCGCTGCCGCCTGCAGGTGATGCTGCTGCAGAGTACAGACACTTTCAGTTGACATCAGCTACAAGCAGGAAATTAATGTTTTTCTCACCTTTTCAGGTCGACCCACGGGGCCGCCCCCCTCCTACCCTCCCCCTCCGGTGCCGCCAGTGTTCCAGCTGCGGCCAGACTCGGGTCTCAGTTTCCACAAAGGCCCGCCTCCTCCCATCCCCTCACAGCACAGAACCTCAATCACCCCAATCCCCAGGAAACCTCCGCCCCCTTTCCCACCTCCCCTCGTACTGAAGAACCCCAGCAGAGGCCCCACCCCTGTCCCCTTCATGCCCTCATCTTCAGACTCTCCTCCTCCTCCTCCTCCGCCCAATCCAAAGAGGACTCCGCCTCTGAACAAGGCACCAGCCACAGGTGAGCCTGACTGGAGGCCTCTATCAACAATTTCAAACCAGTTTGCCTCCACTCTGCCCATCTGTGAGCAACTGGAGACGAGGCTGGTGCGAAAGGTTCCTGCCCACTGCTCCATGAATGTTGGAGGGAGCCAGTCGCTGGGCAACAGCCACCTCTGCAGCAAGCCCGCTCTACTGCCTCATCAGTCCCCAAACACCGAAGGGTCCTCCACCACACCTGGGATCAGACCACAGTCCCTGTCCCCCAATCTGATATCCCCCTGTCACCCACCTCTCCCCAGCCACCCTCCCATCTCCCCTCAGCTCAAACCGGGACTACGTAATAAGCCTGGGGAGACCAAACCTCCTCCTCCACCAGCCGTCAAGCCCCCAACACATGCACCCAAGCCCCAGCCCCCAGCAGCCTCTCTTCAGTAAGCTGCAGTCAAAACAGAAACGCAGTCATTTCAAATATACAGTGTCAGAGTCTGGTGGATTCTTCCTCAATGAGACATGTTTTTCCTCCAGAAGAGCGTCACCTGAGGGCCAGAGCTTCCGCTCGTCAGGGGAGGAGGTGCCGTTGGAGTTCAGGAGGAAACGGGTTCCAGCCAATGGCGGAGACGACTCGGACGACGACTATGAGAATGTAAGAGAGTGAAGACTGAGGCTGAGGTCGCATCAGCTTCTCTTCTTGTTCATTTCATCAGAGCTGATAGCCGTGCTTCATGTTTGTTTCCACAGGTGCAGCTGCCCGACTCCGTGTTCATCGACACAACCGAGACCAGCTTCGTAGAGAAGTACGAGACACGCTTCATGTTTGAATATCCAGCTGTTAGCGTGCAGGTTCATGAGGGCTGGTGTTCGCTGCGTCGTGCCTTTGCTCAAAATAATGGATGACTTGCTGCTGTGGTCACAGGTTATTCAAAGAGGGTCTAGACCCCCCAGAGGATGGACTGTACGGCATCAGAAACTCTGGAACCAAAACCTCCAAGGTAACAAATACAGAGCTGGTTTAACCTCTGCAGCACCTGACATTGGACCTAAATAATCTGTATTTCCTGCAAACTGACGTCATCGATGTTACAGCATATTTGTTTTGTGTTGTCCAGGTGTTGGTGGTGTGGGATGTCGGTTTGGCAAAGGCCAGGAACTACCGGCTGTTTGAGGACGTAAGAAACACACACACACACACACACACACACACACACCTCTCTGTCCTGTTTATTATCTGTGTAACAATGAGACATGACGTGACGGGAGGAACTGTCGCTCTCTGGACAGGAGGACCAGATGTTCCTGGACTCTGAAGTGACGTTCTCCTCCCTGTCAGATCTGATTGAACACTACCACAACCACCCGCTCCCTCACCACGGCTCGCTGTGCCTGCAGAAGCCTTTCATGAGAACAACTGTCAACAGAGCTCATACCGCCATCACTCACGCTGCCTCATGAGCTGACCTGGAAACAGCAGGTGACTCCATCCAGTCCCTACAACCGAGTGGTGAGTTCCAGTAGTGGAGTGCTCTGTCCACAGGGGGGCGCTGTGACACAATAACACTCAGTTCACTCCTGGAAGCTGTGGAATCCCAAAAAGCCCACAGTTGTGTTATTTGCTATAAATCATGGAACATTCAAGCATGATCACCCAACTCTTCTCTAATATCTGAACTTTTATCTGCACGACTGATGGAACGGATCCAGCTGCAGGTTTTACTTCATCAGAAGCTGCATTTTCTATTTAAATGTCTCCTGTAAAATAGACGTTTTGAAAGTATAACTCACGTCTCCTTGTAATATTACTGTTTGTTTATATTACAGCTCATCCATTCTGTGCAGCACAGACTTAAATACTATAAATTACTTCATGTAAATGTGTATCTACTGTAAAATAAAGGCATGTGTAAAGATGTAAATATAATGTGTTTTACAGACCTGTATGGTGACAGTTTATAATAATAAATAATAAATCTCTGGAGTTTTCTTTTCTAAGAATCACTGCCCTGTTGGAGGTTGTAGTGACCTTGACCTTTGACCCTCGACCACCATAATCAAATTAGCTCATCTTGGAATTGACCTGAACATTTGTACCGAAGTCTCTGACAATAGGACAGATGACCTAAATGTATTATTTCTGTGTTTCCCCATCGTGCTGGTTGTGGTGGTAAATCAGAGCAAACCATGGATTCATTGTGGCCTCCAGCTCAGGATGCTACTCGTGAGTCTGAAAAGGAGGATTTTCCATTTTTGTATTTCATGAAAAGGATTTTTTCATCCGTCAGATCTGTGTGGGTTAGAAGACACTCAGACAGACGGAGGCCACAGAGCTGTGTGCGTGTTTTGAGGGAATGTAAAAATCTGGGACAGAAGCCTCGGGGTGTATCAGCAGCCATCAGCCATCGCTGAAGATCAGGTTCAATCCTCTGATAGGAACTGCAGGAGCCGATAAAAGCTGGCAGCTCGCAGCCCTCTGGATCATCCACAGGCGAGATGATCAGAAGGAGGGGAAACGACTTCTGACACACGGAGGTCGAGGAGCTGAGGTCGGTTACAAGACCTGTCTGTGGAAAGACAGAAATAATCATGAGCTGCCTTCTAACAGCGTCTTTGAAATCACAGATTCCAGAAACTGAACCATCGACGTGTCTGCTGTCAGTCTGTGTCTGTCATGCCCCAGTGAGGGGTCAGTGAGCCTGGACTTATGGTTTAATGTGTGACGATCGCTTTTATTTTGCTCAGGTTCTGTTTCACTCCACCATTGTTCCTGTAATTACCACTTGTGGCCACAGGGGGGGGTTAAATTACAGTCCAGAAATATTTCAATTGAAGAATAAGAATTCCTATTTATTATCTCTCTCTCTCTCTCTCTCTCTCTCGCTCTCTCTCTAACCCTCTCTCTCTCATTTTTACTGCCACCCTCTCCACCCCCCCCTCTCTCTCTCTCTCTCTCTCTCACCGGAGGCCGAGCTGCGGCGCGTGGTGGCAGAGGGACATCAAAGGGAGGCGCGTGCTGCTGCTCGGTCCGGTCCGCACGAGCGCCCCTGGATCGTGTTTGTGTGTGTGGATATATATATATATATATATGTGCGTGCGCGCGCATGTGCGCATATATATGTGCGTGTCGTGTGGTCTGCGCGTGCACCGGCTGATTCACAGAGCGAGCAGGCCGAGCTCGAGAGGCAGGAACCGACAGGACCCGACCCGCGAGCCCAGCTACAAGCCACCGATCCACCGGGAGACATGGTCCCGTCCGCGCCGGGGGCCCTCCTGCTGCTGCTGCTGCTCCTGTGTCTCCACAGCACCGAGGACGTGCACGGTGAGTCTCCGCCACACCGGGCCCCGGTTAGACAGCGTGGCCGAGCTGCGTGCACCTGTCTCGGCAGCTCCTTGAAGGAACGGCCGCCTCCGGGCTCGTCAACCTCCGAGCAAAGCGGCCGACGCGCCGCCTTTGTGAGGACCGACAGCCGGAGCGTCCGATCCCCGGTGACCGTCCCGGCACCGAGGCTGAATAAGGGGGACCGTGGAGGGGAGGCCCGGCCGGCCGGTCGGTGCCGCTCCCCCGTACATCAGCTCCTTGTCTCGGTTCATTGAGTGTCCCCCTTAGACTGCGTGTCTTCCCTCGTCCTCCCTGAATGTGTCCTGGTGGACATACGTGTTGTCCTCATCCGGGGGAGTCTCCTCCACCTCCTCCTCCCCCAGTGAGGACGGTCATTTATTTATTTCATCTTGAAGTGGAGGACCAGCGGAGGGGGGGCTGTGGATGGAGGGAGGACAGGGGGAGGACGGGGGGGAGGACGGGGGGGTAGATCAGCTGAGTTCGCAGGTGATCTCAATGGAGGCCTGATGAGCTGTGATTGAACCAGGAGCGACTCCTCTGATCTCCTCCTGAGGAGGAAGTGCCCACAAAACCAGGTCAGAGGACTCCGGGTCTGTCTCCGTGTTGGGACATCTGCAGGGGACATGCTAAGTGAGGGGAGCACGTGTGGACTGGTCCAGTGCTTGTGTGGAGTGGACTGGTCTGACTGGTCTGACTGGGAACAGACGAAGAGAGGAGACTAAACACTGGTTCTGGAGCAACTTGTGTCGTTTGGACCTGTCAGTCAAACCACAGACGCTGCTGCTCGGAACCTGTTGGTCAGAGTTGAGTGAAGCTGAAGGAGAGAACTGCTTAAAATGAAACTTGATCAACTTTATTTCCATGAATGAAAAGTGAGCGAGCGTCTCCAGACCCAAGTTCACAACCTGGATTCTAGAGTGCTCCTTCACTCCTCCTCAGTGTTGGAGGAGGAGCAGACGTGTGTTTGGTTCTGGTGGAGGTTCCGTCAGTGGTGTTAGAACTGGGAGAGAAGCTGGGGCTGCTTTTGTCTCACTCTTGAATTTCCACCTACCGTGGAAAATGGCCTTGGAGGGAGGGAGGGGGGGTGGCTGGTATACACACACACACACACACACACACACACACACACGCATGAGTCTATTTGTACAAGACGTCACGCGTGTTAGACACCAGTGAGAGCAGCCGCGTTAACACTGGCCTGATTTAAAATGGATGTTTTCTTTTTTTCCCTCCATGGTGACTGTGATATGTGCAAGACCCAGATCCTGATCTGTATGAGGAGGGGGGGGGGGCTTGGCTCTTGAAGTGGGCGGGGTGGGGGACAGGAGGAGGCGGGGGGTGGGGGACAGGAGGAGGAGGAGGAGGAGGAGCAGTACACTGCAACCATTTCTGTTACTGGGGAAAATTGCATTACCATGACCTCCAGTGTGACGGCGTTTCAACAGCGCACAATGATGGAGGGCTGTGTGTGTGTGTGTGTGGGGGGGGGGGCGTTATTTCAGCTCCACGCCTGTTGAATGTGTGGGTTCAAACCCACGGGGGAAGTGGTGGGGGTTTGAACCTGGCTGGAGCTGTCAGATATAAGGGGAACGCTTTGATCCTCACGTTGTCTTTGATCTGGTTCCTCATGTGACTCGTCTTTACTCGAGAATAACCCGTTATATTTACTTTACGTGTAAATACTTTACAGGTCCTCTCTACGGAGGCTGCGTTTTTGTGTGTTTTAGTCTTTATGACGACAGAAGCTGCGTCAGCTTCTGTTTCATGAGTCCAGATTTTAAATGTCAGCTGAACCTGGTGCTGCAGGGCGCCCTCCCAGGTCTGGATGTCCAGGTTCTACTGAAGGCCCGTTTGTGCTGATGTGAGCAGAAGTCCAGACAGGGAGTCAATGGTCTCCGTAGAGACGCTGGAACAGTGGCCTGTCGATCAGAGACCAATAATCAATCACGACTGTTGACAAAGGAGCAGTGATGTTTCTGTCTGAACCGTCGAGGAGGGAATCGTCCCGGTGGACGCCGGTTCAGTTCTTCAGCTGAATAGAAAAAGGTTTGTCCAACAATTAGCTTCGGTATCGGTCAGCTTGCATCAGCCCAGCCTGAGGCTCCTCATGCCCCTCCCACCTCTTCAGTGCACATCAGCGGTCGCTGTCGTGATGAGTCACGGTGGAACCTGCTGTCATGACGATGACTCATGTTTAAAAGCTTGAGCTGTCGTCTCCTTCCACCACACCCAGAAAATAAAGATGGACGACAGGGTGCATCCTGTAAAAGTGAAGCCAAAGGCTCTTGGTCACCACCTGGTGGTGGAATGCAGTATGGGACAGGTGTCCCACCTGTTATTGGATCTAATGCCTGAACTACTGCCACCTGATGGACTGGAGTCAAACTGCTGATTGTCGGTATATTTGTTTCTTTCTCCCATCAGTCACCTTCTAATGGGGGACCTATCTGACCCTCTGTGGCGTCGTCGCCGTCCTCAGCTGATTAGCTTCTCGGTGCTCCGCTGGCCGACCTGAACAGACCCACGGTCCAGACCGCAGCTCAAGGGCAGGCGGTTATTTTAAGACCCAGGGGGGCGTCGCTGTCTGCACAGATGGCAAACAGACACACTCTGGGACGGAGTCCCGCTGCTTGTGTCCCCTGTCCAATGGAAAACAAACTTTTAAGTAGCGCCACATCCTTTGATTTTTAATATTTGATTCATTCAAGAGACACTAATGGATTGTTTTCATTTGTCTGTTAGTTGGCTGGATTCAGCAGAAACTGGTGGACGGATTAGTTTCTAAATGAATGTAGAGATCGATGGATTGAGTGTGTGTGTGTCCAAGGTCGCTCTGTCTCTGCTGTGTTTATTGAACTGTGTAGAAAATGTAAATCAGTTTGTTTGTGGCTCCGTGCTAATTCCACCTAAACAGACAGTAGCTGATGGTGATGATGATGAAGACATTAACTGTCTGTGGGTTTTGCTCCTGCGCAGGTACGAAGACAGAATGCGAGGCCAGCCAGTTCCAGTGCGGGAACGGCCGCTGCATCCCGTCCATCTGGCAGTGCGACGGAGACCAGGACTGCGCCGACGGCAGCGACGAGAACTCCTGCGGTGAGCGAGCAAACGCTGGCCACAGAGGCCCTCGGAGGGTTTGCACCGACGAGGGCCCGTGGTTCACATACCGTGACTGAGGAGAGTAAATATTTAATGTCAAATACAAACACATTAATCTGTCAGCCCCACGTGTGTGTCACGTGACGCTGATGTCACCGCCTTCTTCTGGACGGGGTCATGTGACGGGACCGTGACAGGTCCTTGAAGGTGACGTGACGATCAACAACCTTCTTCCTCTTCCTTTGACTTGAAGCCACAGTCACAACATCTGATAAAACGAGGAGATGGAGGCTTCCCCCTCGTGTCAGGACGATCCCTGTGAGCGAGGGCGAGTCTGTTCCTCCGCCGTGCTCCGTGTGGGCCGGGAATGTTCTGTATTCATAAAGTTGACGCAGCCTGTGACGGCGAGTGGGCGGCTGGAGGACAACTCATCCTGCGGCTGCACACTACAAACCTGGTTGTTACGTGACACGTGTGACGCTCGCCCCGGCCCGTCCAGTAAACCTTCCCAGAATCCCTTGGTACAGAATGACCCTGCGATGGGAAGATGGAGCAGAGCTAAATATAAATATATGACAGAAGTGCGTGTGTCGCTGAGTATCACAGACCTCCTTTTCCTCATTTATCTGGGTCATATGATACTGGGAGGGAGGGAACGAGGGAGGAGGAGAAGGAACAGATGATCGCAGTGTGGGCGATTTTGTGAAAATGGTGAGATCCTGTTAACCAGAGGAACTCCTTCAGATACGAACGCACCGGGACACTTCCTGCAGATGTTTCAAAATAAAAGCCTGACAGAATGGTTTGTATGGACCTGTTGATATTCCTGATGATCTCACCCTCTCCCTCCGTCTTTAGGCCGTTTGTTTCCTGCTCTCTCTCTCTAAACCGTTGCCTAGCAGCAGCGCTCTCCCCGTCTCAGCATAGCTGCCTTGTCGTGTCCACAGTGCGCTTGCGACCATCTGTCTGTCCGTTCTGTGCCGTTTGTGTCCGTCTGAGACGAGTATTTCAAATAATTAGTACAGGAAGATGATGTCGCTGCTGCTGTCAGTCACACTGGAGAGTGTCTGCATCCTTCAGTTCAGCTCCCTCGTTTCCTCTGACAGATTCAATCCCCGCCCCTGAGTCCATGTCGTTTCCAGATCTTCTCCACTCGTCGTGTTTCTTTCGTCTCTTCTTCTTCTTCTTCCTCCTCCCAGTGAAAAATGGATGAGTGTAGCAGTGAAATCTCCAGAGGGAAGCTTTGAAATTCTTTTCACTGCAAAGTTTGTACTTTGTCATATTTAAAGCTGCAACCTTTTCACCTGCGACCAGGAGGAACTGCAGCAGCGTGATCAGAGTCTCTTTCCTGTTTCTCTCGTGTCTCATTAAAGATGAAGTGTGTGAGGCTGACTCTCTCTCTCTCTCTCTCCCTCCCTCCCTCCAGTGAAGAAGATGTGTGCAGAGCTGGACTTTGTGTGTCACAACGGACAGTGTATACCGAAGAGGTGGCACTGTGACGGGGAGCCAGACTGCGAGGACGGGTCGGACGAGAGTCAAGAAATCTGCCGTGAGTGTTTTTTTTTTTTTGCTCAGAGCAAGGCTGAGCGTGTTGAACCCAGGACATGTGCCCGTGTCCCCCAGGAGGTCAGAGCCACCACAGGCTGTGGACCTGAAGCGTGGAGGCAGCTGGCTGACCTGAGAACAGTTTGTTTACCTGCGGTTCAGTCTTTGTTTCCACAGTGGAATCTCTGTGGTTGTCGGAGACGTGCAGCCGGTGTCAGGAAGCCCCTCAGGTTGATATTGCTGCTATTGTTTGTGGAGGATTAGCACCAAAGCTTCTCTGAGCTTTAAGCAGCTTAGAAAACAGTTTTCCACTGAAGGAACTTTCTCCAGGAACAAGGAAGCTCTGCAGGAACCAGCGTGGTTTGCACTGAGCTGCTGAGCGTCGGGGGTGGGGGGGGGGCAGCAGGCTGCCATGGCAAGAGTTTAAAAAGCGAAGCCAGGTTTTGACCTGGATTCAGCCCGATGGAGAGGAAACGGCCTCTGAAATCCAACGCCGTCTGTTTACGGCGCCGAGACGGCAAATTACCCTGATGTTGGTCTCAGGTTTTTATATCGTGATGAAGAGGAGGAGAAACTCTCGTCATCTCTGTAGTTCCCGTGAAAGTGTCAGATGATAAACATTGGAGTCACGTTTCAGACCTTAAGGAAACTTATTGTGAAACTTTGGAACTTCCTGTAAAGTTTATGATGGACACCGATACCAGTGGATTTGTTTTGGGGAGTTTCTGTCTTGCAAGAAAGAGGAAATGAAGTGAATCCATTCATTTTTCTGTGATGGACAGAGGTTTGAGTTTACGACCTGAACGCTGCCCCTTCAGGGTCAGTTTGGACTCGGACCTGAGTCCCCGCGCCCCCTCGGGTCCCTTTTGTTCCTGAATCATTTCACCTTCTTTAATCCACCTCTTTAAGATTCTGTGTCCGCTGAGCGAGTCAGAGTCCTGCTGATTCTGATCCGTGGCTCAGACGACTGCGTGACATTGGGCCGTGCCCGTGCAGATTAGATGGTGTGACCTGCGTGTGGACGTGTCCTCTGTCTGTCCAATGGTGTCCAAGGGTGTGTGTGTGTGTGTTAAGATATTGTGTCTTGGCTGCGGTGGCATACGTGCAGGTCGAGCAGCGAGCACAGCTGTTCTCTTATATCTGTTCTGTTTGATCAGCTGTTGCACGTGGCCTGGCAGCACTGAATGGAATCTTGGTGTGTGTGTGTGTGTGTGTGTGTGTGTGTGTGTGTGTGCGTGCGCGTCATTTTTCTTGCCTCAGTGTTGAATTAGGGAAGTGACCTTCAGTTTCTGATCCTTTGGAAACGTCCTGGACGTCAGAGCTTCAGATCAGATTCAGGTCGTCACTGAAACTGTCTAAACTGTTATTTACTCATGTCCTGGAGATAAATCACTGAGCTAAATGTCCCAGCCCTTTCAAAATAAAACGGGTTGATGAGCGATGCAGTCGTCCAGACGAGTTATTTAAAGGTGGAAACTTTCCTCTCAGAGCTTTTGTCAAATTGATGGATTTTATTCAAGACTTTTATTGTGTGGAATAAATTGACTTCCTCTAGGACGGTTTCAGGCTCCTCACAAACTTTCCATTTCTCTCGGTCATTAAATATTTAAATGAATCCTCCCTTTTTTTTTCCTGCCCTCAGTGATTTGTGCTCATCCTTTAATTTGGAAATAAAAAAACAAAACAATGTTGATTGGCGTGTCTTTGTCTTTCTGTCCTCGCAGACATGAGGACGTGCCGCGTGAACGAGTTCAGCTGCGGCGGAGGCTCCACCCACTGCATCCCCATGTTCTGGAAATGTGACGGAGAGAAGGACTGTGACAACGGAGAGGAAGAGGTCAACTGTGGTGCGTAGCGTCACATGACGGCGTCATTAGCTCTGCTCATCAGACGCTGACGCTGCGGAGTTTCTGCTGCAGCTGCATTTTCATTTCTGGGGAAATGTGCAGAAAACATTCGATAAAGACAGAGTCACAGAATGAGCCTGAAGCGCTCAGCGCTCTGCAGCCGTGCACGGACTCTGGGACAAGCTGCGGCTCCTCGTGCACGGGGCTCAGTGGCGTCTCGTCCTGCAGCTGTTTACCCTGAACTCTGGGTGTCGAGCTCCGCCTGCACAAACTGAGCTAATGACGTTTGACAGGAAACGGTGAAGCAGCCTGTAGCATTCTGGGTAAATTTAATGAGGGGAGAATTTAAATACACACACACAGCAAACATTTTAACATCAGAGCTGCGTCAGCTGAACACTCTGTGCATCGTGATGCGTGTGTGTATATAAAATGTGCTGATCAGAGCCCCGCCCCCTTCCAGGTAACGTGACCTGTGCTCCGAACGAGTTCACCTGTGCCAGCGGCCGCTGCATCTCCAGGAACTTCGTGTGTAACGGCGAGGACGACTGCGGCGACGGCTCCGACGAGGTGGAGTGTGCGCCCTCCTCCTGCGGGCCCAGCGAGTTCCAGTGCGGGAACTCGTCGTGCATCCCGGCCAGCTGGGTCTGTGACGACGACGTGGACTGTCAGGTGAGACGCAACGGAGCTGCACACACACACTGACGTGCAGTCACACGGCTGAACACACTCCCCTGAGTCAGCGTGTTGTTCTGCACCTGTTAATTAACTGAGGTTTTCACTGTGACGAGGAAAAGAAGAATTATACAAACACTCACACCCTTAAATCAAAAGGCAGCGTTCAGTGAGAAGGTCATTGTCGCTCCCTCCCTCCCTCCCTCCCTCCCTCTCTCTCTCGCTCTCACACGCTCGTGCGTCATTACCAACTGTAATGGAGCTGCAGGCGCTCACAACACACATTCTCACACTCCATTAATCCGCTCCCTCGTGAGTCGGGGACATTCTGAGATGATGAAAGTGTGAGGAAACCATTACTGCTGCTCCTGTTGATCCCATTCTGGTTTAATTCAAACTGAAATGTGCGATCATCCCTCTGATCAGCGCCCAGAGACGAGAGACGGTTGAATGTTTCATCAACCTGAAAGTTTGGTTAAAAAAAAAAAAAAAAAAAAGTTTGGCGATGTGGACATTTTCCCTTTGAGACGGTCATATTGTCCCGTGTCTCACGCAGGATCAGTCTGACGAGTCTCCGTCTCGTTGCGGCCATCACCCGACGCCTCCGGCCAAATGCTCGTCCAGCGAGATGCAGTGCCGCTCAGGGGAGTGCATCCACAGGAAGTGGCGGTGTGACGGAGACCCCGACTGCAAAGATGGCAGCGACGAAGCAAACTGTCGTACGTACTGAACGGAGGAGACGTCCCACGTCCCTGACACGCTGCGGTCATGTTCTCACCCGTCTCAACATGTCTCTGAAAATGTCTCTGAGACGTTGAGACTCTCCTGAACCTCCCCGGGTCACTGGGACGACAGCGAGGAGGAAACGCCCTGAAAATGAGTCATAGGATCGATGTTTATTCATCAGGACAAACATTTATTTTGAAATTCATCCGTGTGTGTGTGTGTGTGTCCTCTGCAGCCGTGCGCACATGTGGCTCCGATCAGTTCAAGTGTGATGATGGAAACTGCATCATGGGTAACCGACAGTGTAACGGCGTCCGAGAATGCAGCGACGGATCCGATGAAGTCAACTGCAAAAACAGTACGTGCTGTGTGTGTCTGTGTGTCCCTGGTTCTTCCTGTTGGACGCTGCTGTGGGCGTGTAAATGGCACTTGTGTGATTCCCACCAGTACTTTTTACCCAAAGTGAAATCAGAGTCCTCCTCAGGTTGTTGTTGTTTTCTGGATGTGACTCTGACTCAGTCCTTTTCATTTTTAAACCGTAAACATCTTTTGTTTTGCACCAGTGGAATGAAACCGATTTGAAAATCCTTTCCAGATGGACAGCTTCCTGACACTGAGACAGAAATTCAGCTGCTCTGAGTTCCTGAATGTCTTTGATGAATATTTCAACAGATAAATTCCGTTTGGGTTTTTAAAGGAGGCAGCATTAATATCAGAGTCTCTCTCTCTGTGCAGTGACCCAGTGCAACGGGCCGGACAAGTTCAAGTGTCGCAGCGGCGAGTGCATCGAGATGAGCAAGGTGTGCAACAAGGCGCGGGACTGTCCCGACTGGAGCGACGAGCCCATCAAGGAGTGCAGTGAGTGACACGGAGCCCCGGCTGTTTCCTGTTTCAAAATAAAGCCACGTTATTCCCTGAAGTGACTGAGCCTGTTTCCTTTGTCTCAGGTGTGAACGAGTGTCTCATGAATAACGGCGGCTGCTCGCACATCTGTAAAGACATGGTGATCGGCTTCGAGTGCGACTGCTCCCCTGGACTGCAGCTCATCGACCACAAGACCTGCGGAGGTACGCCATGATGGATCCCCGTGTGCGTGCGAGCGTGTGAGGAACCGTGCGGTTTCGCGGCGGCTGGAAATCGGCACGCGGGATCCTCGCGGTTTTGAAACGTTCTAGTGAGACGAGCAGGAAACACCGAGAGGAAATTTGATCCAGGAAACACAACCGATATATTACCCATGATCCCTTGCTTCCTCAACAAGAAGGGCTGCTCAAGCTTCCTGCTAAATATTCCAGAGAACTGGGCTTGTGTAATCGGAGCTGTGTGTGTGTGTGTGTGTGTGCGCGTGTGCAGACATCAACGAGTGTCTGAACCCCGGCATCTGCAGTCAGATCTGCATCAACCTGAAGGGCGGGTACAAGTGCGAATGCCACAACGGCTACCAGATGGACCCGACCACCGGCGTGTGCAAGGCCGTCGGTGAGTGGAGCCGTTTCTTTCACAGCGTTTTCCAGGAGCCGAGCGGCCTCGTTAACCCCCTGGGCCGCGTGCAGGTAAGGAGCCCTGCCTCATCTTCACCAACCGCCGGGACATCCGCCGCCTGGGCCTGGAGAGGAAGGAGTACACCCAGATCGTGGAGCAGCAGAGGAACACCGTGGCTCTGGACGCAGACTTCGACCAGCAGACCATCTTCTGGGCCGACCTCGGACACAAGGCCATCTACAGGTAGAGCACGTTAGCGTCCCCGACAGCACCGGGACCATTGTCCATTGTTGTCCTTTGTGTCCTCGCAGCACTCTGCTGGACAGGCGAGGGGACGTCGGCGCCCACAGCAAAGTGATAGACAACATCCAGGCTCCCGTGGGCATCGCCGTGGACTGGATCTACAAGAACCTGTACTGGTCCGACCTCAGCACCAAGACCATCTCGGTGTCCAACTTCAACGGAACCAAACAGAAGGTTCTGTTCAACAGAGGCCTCAAAGAACCGGCGTCCATCGCCGTGGATCCTCTGTCCGGGTCGGTGCAGGCGCCGCCGCCGTTCTAACGGAGTTCTGTAGGGTCTCGTTTCTCTTGTTGACGCCGTGTGTGCGCCTGCAGGTTCCTTTACTGGTCTGACTGGGGAGAACCGGCCAAGATCGAGAAGTCTGGAATGAACGGGGTGGACCGGCAGGTTCTGGTGGCGACCGACATTCAGTGGCCCAACGGAATCACTCTGGGTGAGAGCACACGAGCACCATGGGTAATCTGCGTCCACGTCTCCATCCTGAGCCTGTAGGATGTTTTAATCACGTAAACATCGCCTCATGTTAGAAATAAAAATCTGTTGTATATAAATAATGAAATGTTTTTTGATTTTCCCTCCTCTTCTCTCTCTCTCTCCTCCTTTCCTCCGTTGCCTCTCAGACCTGATCAAAGGCCGGCTGTACTGGGTCGACTCGAAGCTGCACATGCTCTGCAGCGTCGACCTGAACGGAGACAACAGGAAGAAGATCCTGCAGTCCTCGGACTACCTGGCTCACCCCTTCGCTCTCACCGTGTTCGAGGTACTGCCCCCCCCCCCCCCCCCCCCCCCCCCCCCCCCCCCCCGGCCCCCTCCCCCCCCCCCTCGGCCAATCAGAGAGTGTAACTTTAATCGCCGACCTGACGGAGGCAGTAAAAGGAATGAACGGAGTGTTTATTTCAAACCATCTGAAGCCCTCAGGTGAAGGCGTTTTGAAGAAACCACTTTAGTTCAGAGGAGAGAGAGAGAGAGAGAAGCTGGAGGAATAACGCCATCAATATTAAGGCCACGCCCACCAACAACTCCCAAACCCATGAATGTTTGAATCTGTGACGCAGGACCGAGTTTTCTGGACCGACGGGGAAAGCGAAGCCATCTACGGTGCGAACAAGTTCACCGGCACTGACGTGGTGACGCTGGCCAGCAACCTGAACGACCCCCAGGACATCATCGTCTACCACGAGCTCATCCAGCTGTCAGGTGAGAGTGGAGGCGGGGCCTGGGGACGTCGCGCCGGCGAGACGCTGGACTGACGCTCTTGGTGCGTCCACAGGAACGAACTGGTGCGTGGAGAAGGGCGCGAACGGAGGGTGCAGCTTCATGTGTCTGCCCGCGCCGCAGATCAACAAGCACTCGCCCAAATACACGTGCGTGTGTCCAGAGGGGCAGGAGCTGGCGTCTGACGGCTCACGCTGCCGACCCGGTGAGTCCCAACCCCCCAGAAACGCAGAGCCGATGAAACTGGTGCTGTGTGAGCCTGATGCAGACAAATGAGTCCACCGCCGTCCTGCCCTGCCTCTCTTCTTCCCCTGCGCAGTGAAAAGGTTGCTGGGAAACGGGCTCCTCACTCTGATGTACTTTTCTCTTTCGCTCGTTTTGTCTCGAGCCGCCCGGCGCCTTCCTCCGCTCCCACACATCGGCCTTTTCATTCTGGAGCCGCCTCGGACTCCGGCTGACGGATGAATTCAGTGCACATACTCGGCTAATTGGACTCAAACTTTGAGAGCAAGTCTCCCTAACGACTCTGTCTCACCTGCTCAGTTTCTTTCTTTTCTTTTATCCGCGTCTCATCTGCTCGTTTAATTCTCTCTCCCTGCTGGCAGGACGACACTTCAAGTTGAACGGTCGTTTTGGGTGCAGTCGCCCTCTGCTGGTCGCTCCAGAGAACGCAGGTTTCAGCTCGTTGACCCCGTCTGTGTTTTACATCGTCAGTGGAAACTTAATTTGATCCAAAGGTGGCGTGTGAGCGTGCCCCAGCATGCTCTGGTTCTTCTACAACTGTTTCCACGCCTGCCACTCTCTGAATGCTCCTCCTCCTCGTGGGGACGCAGCCGGCGGCCTGTCCTCTTTGACCTCGACCTCCAGCGAACACATTTATCCCATTTTCCAGCGGCTGCAGCTGGGCCGCCTCACACTGAGGAGCATTGTGCTGCTGCAGCCTCGCCTCTAATCTCGTTAGCGAGAGGAGAAATAACGACGCTGAACCTGGAGCCGCCGCTCCGGGACTCGTGTAACGGTCTTTAGAGAGAGGGCGTGGGGGGGCGGGGTTTCCTGCAGCTGAATATACGACGTCTGAGATTTCCTTCGGCCCGTGTGGACACAGTTTGTCAGCCGTGAGAGTTACAGTCGAGGTCTGTGTCTTAAAGAGGGGGAGTAGAATGATGGAACCTTTGGAACGTCGATCAGTGGCAGATAATCAGAGAATTCAGAAGAATGACTTCCTGTGGATAGAACGCCCCCGTGGCCTCCGGTCAGGTGACCAGCGAGGAGCTTCGTTATCGCCCCGTCGTCCCCGTGGCCTCCTCTTGATCTTTGAGGGTTTTAAACTCGGAGATAAATGTTGTGCTAACGTCCCCCTCTCTGGTGGAATATTCACCAACGGCGACAGAAGTGGGTTGAGAGGAATGAAAAACTAAAAAGATGAAACGCTGCCGTCAAACGTTCTGACGCCTTCGTGCGCAGCACAATGAATCTTACATGACTTTTCTTTTTCTCTTATCGTCTCATCGAGCTGATTTTCTGCCGTTTCCTCGCCGTGACCTTTTTGTCCTCGTCCCTGAGATCTGAGTGGTTCTGACCTGTGGTCCTTCGTCCTTGTTGTCAGAAGTGACTCTTGGCTCTCTCCGTCACAGACACGCCTCCTAAAGGTCCCACAGAGGATGATGGGAAAGCTGCGGTGCAGCCGTCGCCAGGTAAAACCGTCGGCCGCCGCCTGCTGCCCGTCTGTTTAACAGCCTGGTGTCAGTCTGAGCTTCCTTCTGTCAGCGCTTCTGCTTCTTCCATGAACCCCCTGGCGTGCTGCGTGTGTCACGGCCAACGCCACGACACACGCAGACGTGTGTGGAACCAGTTTGTCTCGGTGTCTCTGTCCTGACTCTGTCCTGAGGGCGCCGCGGGTGCGTGTTGCTCCTGATGAGTCGCTGCGCGTGTCTCGTGACCTTTACTCGGTTAGTGTCGGTCCTGATTTGGCGTTTGACGCGTCCTTCCTCCGGCTGCTGTGTCGGCACAGGAGCAGCAACTAGTGGCAGGAGACGGGAGGTGACTGATCCAGAACCAGCTCAGATCCTAAACAGAGGGTTCTGTGTTGGTGGAGACGGCCGGAGCAGACGTCAGACTCTAAATCGTCCCTCGTCCGCTGTGCGTCTCTGAGCTGTCCCTGACTTCGCGGAGACATTTGGCAGCAGGAGTTAAATAAATCCTGCTTTTTGTCTCTTTTGTCCTGACCCCCCCACCACCCCCACCCGCTGCTGCTTTCAGCTGCTGTTTACCAGTCATGTCACTCACTCGTCTCCAGCGTCCCTCTCTCCCTGCGTCCACTCCCAGAGAAAACCAGTCCCCCCCGAAGCTTCAGAACGCATTTAAAGTTTCCCGATCTTTTTCTGTTTCACACATTTTGACATGAACGTCTTTTGGAGACGACCTGACGTGTTTGTTCTGTTGTTGGTCAGAAGCCAACGTGAGCACGTCCGTCCAGCTCAACTCCACGGCCAGAGGTTCTGCAGCCGCCTGGGCCATCCTGCCCGTCTGTGAGTAGACCCCAGGCGCTGGTGATGTCACTCCTCCGTACCACAGCGTTGGTGTTGATCTGCCTCTGTGTCTCGGCTCAGTGCTGCTGGCGATGGCGGCGGCGGGCGGGTACCTGATGTGGAGGAACTGGCAGCTGAAGAACCAGAAGAGCATGAACTTTGACAACCCCGTCTACCTGAAGACCACTGAAGAAGACCTCAACATCGACATCACCCGGCACGGCGCCAACGTGGGACACACCTACCCCGCGGTGAGTAGAGAAGCACCAGTGCATCGTGGGTAAGGGTCTAATCCTGACACACGATCTGTTTCTAATCACTATAATTGGAAAGTGGTAAATAAGTTTCTGAGCGGCTTAGCTCGTCTCCCCCTGATGGTGACCTCTGACCTGTAGTAATCCTCGGTGCATTGTGGGCCGTCCGTCTCTGTGTGCGCAGATTAAACAGATTAACCTGAACCAAGATGGACGCTGACCTCTGCCGTCAGAACCAATCACAGGAGGATTTAAATCAAATGAAGACGTTGTTGATTATCAAAACTTATTATTGACGTGTCTCCCCCCCCCCCTTCTGTCTCCAGATCTCCATAGTGAGCACAGAAGACGATTTGTCCTGATCGTCCTGGTTGGGTTTTTTGTTGTTTTTTTTTTTGGTCTTTTTTTTTTCCTTCTGTTTTTACGGCAGCCTGTGGCGTTGCATGGCGCCTCCTCGTCCCCGTGCCGACGGTTGTCTGTAGCAGCCCTGACAGTGCGACCACATGCCTCCTGAAGTGCATTATGTCATAATGACCAGTGGACATGTTGCTAATGTGAATACAGCGATGAATCATGACGGATTTCACTCAGTGCTACATTTTTATTTTTTTTTTGTTCGGACTTGGACAACTTCCTGTCAATGTTTTTGCCCCCGTGCTCTCAGAGGAGTCCGGCGCCATCTTTGCCAACGACAGACTGTTCCGCCTCTTTAACGAGGATTTCTGTTTCTCGTGCTGAACCCGGGGGGAAACCCGGCGAGGGGACGCAGAGCCGCTCGGCTGGACAGGATCGGAAACTAGAAACTAGACCCGAGCTCTGCGTGTCGACGTGACGCGGGTTCGAATCTGGCAGGAGAGCAGGGGGTCAGGGGTCGTGGAGGAAACCGCGCCTCCTCTGACCCCGCATGCTCAGATGTTTGTATAATTATGTTCAGTAAATCAAATCTGTACGTTTGTTTGTTCATTTTTATTTCTGCTTTTCTACAGTACCTCCCAGAACTCATTTTTACTATTCTATCATTATTATTATTATTATTGTTGTTGTTGTGGAAGCTGTGTACGGATCACCATGGTTACAGCATCTGTAAACACTGTACATATGAATTCATCCAATCAGGACTCTTCAATGCACTTTGATCTAACGCGCTCGTGTAAATAAGATTGTATACATTTGACTTGAAATCCACTTTTTGCTAAAGTCGGGCATCGATCCAGGGTCACAGTTACAGAGGAGACGTATTTAACAAGAAAGAAAAACCACAAAAAAAATCTACACAATTGAATTTGCTAAAACTATTTTGTATGTTTGTGCTGTTGCTGTGAACTTTTTCTAGACTTGTACAGTGAAGGGGGACGTTGTTAAAACTGAAGAGCTCCGTATCCGTGAGGAAACAGAATTAAACTCTAATCCAGAACCTCAGCTGTGTGTGGTTGTGATTCATGGACGCTGCAAAGCCTGATGGGAGGTCTGAGGCTGGAAAGGAAAGGCTCAGGTGTTCAGCTTTACCGATAGAACTGAAACCTGCACGCCTCCATCTTTAATCTGATGGTGGCAGCTGAGCGAGGAAGTGGGTCGAGGCAGCGGCAGAGCCACGGGTGTTTATTTTATTATTTTCAGAACGAGTTGGGTCCCATCAGTTCATTATCCCTGTTTAACCACAGCTGGGATTAATCTCCACTTATCTGAGCCGTCACACTGCTGGATTAAAGACGTCAGCTGACTTGTTCATATTTGGATGACACTTTTTTTTTTTTTTTAGTGCATTTTGACCATTTTTATATTTAAAAAAACAAGATGTGTTAAAATCACTTCTCAGGCTTTTATCATATATTCAGCTTGAGGATCTGTTGACCCAACCAGAACATGTAGCTGAGGGAGATGGAGGAGAGAGAGAGAGAGTGGTGGAGGGAGGGAGGGAGTGATGGATGGAGGAGGAGGAGGAGGAGGATAATAGTATTTAAAACTTTAAGCACCCGGATCATCTCAGTCGGCTGCTGCAGACGATGAGAATCACTTCCTGTTTCGTCGCTGTGGTTCAGAGGACTCCAGCTGTGTGTCTCATGTGTCTTCATGCACCTTAAGTCTGTTCAGATTCACACCCACTCAGCAGGGGACATGTTGTCCCACCTCAGAGCCCGGAGCAGGAGTCTGTTCCACAGCTACAAACCCGGCGGCCGGGATGAAGCCGCCAAAGAGCCGGTGGACCAGCAGAACTTGAGCTGCACCTTCAAGCCCTGGAGCTCCATGCAGGTCAGAGCTGAGATCCTTTATTCTGTTCACGGCGGCTCCACAATCATGGATCCAGAGAAATATATATTTTTCTTTTATTGCAGATTTATTTTTAAATCCAGAGTCATTTGAATTCCTTTCAGTCTTTTCTACAGCTTGAATTGTTGATGTTATTTAATTAAATCATTTCATTTAATTTCCTGAAGGACCTGGGCAGAGACATCTACGACCTCTACACCGACTATGAGGAAGAGGAGGATCGATTCCCGGCGTCGCCCTCGCACCTCCTGATGTCTCCGACCAAACACTTCATCCTCAACATCAACGTCGGCGGAACGGTAACGTTTAGTCAGATTATCGCGACCCTGACCAGAGAGTCGCCCCCTACAGGCTCAGAGATGAGCAGCTGCTGTAATCTGAGCTTTAGGGCGCCACCTGCAGGCAATGAGCTGTACTTCATATCTGATGGGTTTGTTTCTGTGCATCTAAAATCTAAACGGATGAATGAACAGTAACCTTGCCTGTGATGTCCTCCTGTCCTCCAGGTGTACCACCTGCCCTACAGGTTAGCTGCCAGGTATCCCAAGACCCGGATCGGCCGCCTGGCCACCTACACAGACCACAGCAGGAAGCTGGACCTGTGCGATGACTACGTCGTCCAGAGTAACGAGTTCTTCTTCGACCGAGATCCCAAAGTCTTCCACAACATCTTCAGCTTCTACAGGTGAGAGGACGCGTGCGCACGCGTGTTTGAGACGTGAGGTGAGACGTGTCCCGGTGCTCCTCGCCAGAACTGGAGTCCTCTGGATCAAAGACGAGTTGTGTCCCCGCAACTTCCTGGAGGAGATCAACTACTGGGGCATCCGCATCAGGAACAGCCAGCGCTGCTGCCGCATCTCCTTCGAGGAGCGTCAGGACGAGCAGAGCGAGCAGCTGAAGATCCAGAGGCAGCTGATGGCGGAGGTGGGTGATGTCACAATGATGTCACGATGACCTCATCGCTAATATTTAGTTTGGTTCATTTATTTTCTCAAATTATGTTTGAATTATTTTTGTCGTGATGTAATAATGGTCTGGGACACAAAAAGGTCGTCACTGGTTCAGATTTGATTCCTACCTGTGACATTTGGTCGTTAATCTGTCGGCTGACTCTGGGTCTGTCTGACCTACATTATAAACCACTGCTGTCTTGACAGATGGACAATAAGCTCCAGGCGTCCCTCCGTCCTGCCGGTTGTTTACCAGTTGTGTCCTTTAACGTGGCGTCTGTGTCGTCCAGGTGGAGATGGAGAACGAGGAGTTCTTCGATGACATGACCTTTGGCTCCGCCCGCAGGAGGATCTGGAACCTGATGGAGAAGCCGTTCTCCTCGGTGACGGCCAAGCTGATGGGCATCGCCTCCTCCGTCTTCGTGCTGGTCTCCCTGGTCGCCATGACGCTGAACACCGTGGAGGAGATGCAGTACAAAGTGAGCTTCACCGCTTCTTAACGTCAAAGCCAGCATCTTAAAACGGCCAGCATGATTTCTGTCTTGTCTCTGCAGACGGCCTCCGGTCGGCCCAGCGGCAGATTCTACGGCGAGTACGTGGAGACGTTCTGCATCTCCTTCTTCACCCTGGAGTACCTGCTGCGCCTGGTCTCCACCCCCGACCTCAGGTGCTTCGGACGCAGCGTGCTGAACATCGTGGACCTGATCGCCATCCTGCCGCACTACCTGCAGATGATGCTGGAGCGCTTCGAGGACGAGGACGTGCACCTGCACGCGGGCGACATCGAGACGGTCGGCCGCGTTGGAAAGGTGCGGTGAAGCGACACGTGGCCGGGTTTCTGTGTTCCTCCGTGCTCACGGCCTCCTCTGGGCTCCTCCCCCTGCGCAGGTCGGTCAGGTTCTGAGGATCATGCGCCTGATGAGAATCTTCAGGATCTTGAAGCTGGCTCGTCACTCCACCGGCCTCCGAGCGTTCGGCTTCACCCTGAAACAGTGCTACCAGCAGGTGGGCTGTTTGCTGCTCTTCATCGGGATGGGCATCTTCATGTTCTCAGCCGTGGTGTACACGGTGGAGCACGACGCCATCAACACCAACTTCACCTCCATGCCGCACGCGTGGTGGTGGGCCACGGTGAGCCCTCTCCACACACACACACACACACACACACACGCTCAGATTGAGCTGCCCAGCTGCTCCCTGCATCTCCTCACCTGTGGCGCCTCCTTCCTCCTCCAGGTGAGCATCTCCACCGTCGGCTACGGCGACATGGTCCCTGAGACCAACCTGGGCCGCATCTTCGCCTTCGCCTGCATCTCCTTCGGCATCATCCTCAACGGCATGCCCATCTCGGTGCTCTACAACAAGTTCTCCGATTACTACGCCAAGCTCAAGGCCCACGAGTACACCGCCGTCACCAAGGCCCGCGGCAAGCTGCGGCTGGCCAGGAGGGCGGCCAAGAAGTTCGCAGAGTGCCGAGAGGAGGCGGCGCAGCCGAAGGGCGTCCGCCTGCACCGAGTCAGGATGTAGATTCTAAACAAGAGGATTCAGATCCTGCCAGGATTGTTTTAGTGCAATGAGATGAGACACAGGAAGCAGTTCCATCAGAAACCTGAGGGGGGCGTCACAAGTTGGAAACATTCTGTTTTCATCCTCTCCTCCTCCTCCCCGCCCACAGGTGTAATCCAGGACAACACGACTCAATTAAATCACGAGTTGAGGAAACATCTGGTTAATAATAATAATAATCAACCTCTCACTTGGTCTTATAGCTGCGTGTGTGAAGATACTGCAGCCAGCCAGCAGGGGGCGGTGCAGACGATTAGAGCTGTCACGGCTTTGGTCTATTTCAGATGTGTTCACTTAATTCTGTATTTAAAAACCCGTCAGCCTCTGTGGGATGAGTGTACTAACTTTTGAGAATCTGGTTGAAACAGTTAAATCAATAATCTTTATTTTTCATTTGACACAATCATGAAAATAAAAAAAACAAAAGCAGGATGAACAGGAACGGCTCGAGCACTGGTCCTGGATGATGGACACGCTCACCTGTGGAGGCTGCGATCCATCAGTGGGTCAGTTTGTGTCCACGTCCCTAAAAATGTCCCCATGGACACAGTCCCATCGGGCTCGGCTGAACAGGAAGTGTAGCGTGAGCAGGCCCTTTCAGATTAAAAGTCTCTACTTGTTCAGATGCTCCAACAGGATTTCAGCCCCTTTGTTGTTGCTGCTGCTGCTGAGCTCGGCCGTCATGGACCTCAGCGCCTCCTTCACCTCCGCAGCCACAGACTTGTCGCAGCTGTTGAGGAGGCTGCACGCAGACACAGATTTAAAAACGCTGGTTAACTAACGTTCACGCCAGGTGTTTCATCACAATGTGTGTGTGTGTGTGCTGACCTGCAGAGAACCATGGCTCCTCTGTTCACCTTCACCCAGCTCTTCAGTTTGTCTGTCCCCACCGTGTCCACCAGTATCCTGCCAAACCGCTCTGAGGACGAGAGGTCACCAGCAGCAGCTCAAAGACTTTTCAGTTTCAGTCACGGACTCTTAGTTTCAATGTCGCCCACACGAGCGAGCAAACGGGCCCCGGTGCGTTTACCTTCCTTCTCCGCCTCCAGCAGAGTCATGTCCTGCTCGATGAGCCACTTCAGCACCAGGTGTCCAGCCGGATGTTCGGCCATGTGGAGCTGCAGAGACAGTCAAACATGTCACGCTGAGGAGCCGGAGGAACAAACGCTACGTTCATCTTCCTCACACGCACCAGACCGCCGACCCCTCCGGGGACCAGCTCCTGATTGGCCAGCTGAGCCACGGCCGTCATGGCGGGCCTCAGGTCCCCGCAGGCCGATGCTAAGATGTCGCTAACGGTGACGCTGGTGGCCTTGTCCATCACCATGGTGGCGGCGTTGTCTCGGAGGTGGTTCAGCAGGGGCGGGGAGACGACCTCCAGCAGCTCCTTCCTCCGAATGGCACATTCTTTTTTACTGGAGGGAAGACGACAGAACTCAGGTCACCGTGTTTCAATCTGCAGCTCGTCCCTGGACCGGACTCTTGAATCACCTGTGGGCGTTTCCGTCTCCTTGCTCCAGAACCTTGATGATCTCCGGCAGCAGGTGGGCCGGGTCTCTGGGGCTCAGCAGATACAGAAGAACCTTCTTACCGTATTTGTTGCCGATGACCTCATCCAGAGACGAGAGGATCTCCTGAACAGGACGGAGAACAGGCAGATCTAAATCTGACCATCATGCACAGGAACGAGTCACGTGATTTATAACGAAAGGATCCTGGACTCACTGAGAGCACGGCCTGTTTCACCAGCTTGGTGTCGTCCACGCAGTCGAACAGGGCCAGAAGAACGAGATGACCGAACTCCCCCTGAGGACCGAGAACATCACGTTCAGATCTTATTCGCTAACGGTCTGGTTCAGCTTCCTGGATGAGATGAACTCACCGTCGCAAACTTCACCATGAACGTCTTCATAGTTTTGATGATGACCTTTCTGTCCTGAAACAAGAAATAAAACAAAGATCCTGAGCTGTCCACCTTTCCTCTCTGTCTGTCTGTCCACACTCTGTCCACACACCTTGGCCGTCCCGTGCCACAGACACTGCATGGCCACTCGCGCTCCGTCGTGTGTGTGAGCCATGTAGACGACCGACTCCCTGATGGACTCGATCATTTCCTGCTCACACAGCGAAGCATCACACCGTTAAGCTCACGTTTCAGGGATCATTCAGCACTGCTGCGTGGCGTCCGCTCACCGTTCTCTGTTTGTCCGCCGTGAAGAGGAAGAAATCGAGGAAAACCTTGTGAACCAGCGAGTGCTTGATCACCTGCTCTCTGGAAACATCGACGGGTCACGGTCAGATTATACATGTTGTTATGATTCATCTGGCGTCGTCTGATCCTCTGTTCTCAGATCTTACTTTGTGGCCATGGGAGTGAGGATCTGCTTCATCTCATCGATGATGATGTTCAACTTTTCAGGATTTAACTCCGCGACTTTCTCGATGGTGTTACACACCGAGGACTGGACACACACGGAGAGAGGCAGTTACACAGCAGGTATCTTCAGAGTGTGTGTGTGTGTGCGTGCGTGTACCTTGCAGAGAGTGAAGGTGTTGCCGTACAGCTCCTCTGTGAGCATGAGTCTCTGTGCCAGCACGGCTTTGTCGTTGTAGGCGTACTCGATGATGGACGAGGCGGCGGAGTGGCGGAGCATCGTGCGCACGTGACCTTTAAACGTTTGCATCACAGCGGCCAACAGCTCCTTGTTCCTGCGGAGGAAACGAATCCACCACGAGAATCTGACACACGCGTTCCGACATGAAGGAAGCGGCTGGAACAACAGGAAGATGATGTTGGGACTCACCCGTACATCAGCAGCTTCTTCACCACGTGTCGGCCGTACTGAGACTTACACAAACCGATGACATCATCTGGAAGGAACACACAACAACAGTTCGTGTTTGTCATGTCAGAAAATACAAAACCAGGAGCCGGAGCGTAAAAACTTAACGAACCTTTGAGTTCGTCAAACACTTCCTGTCTCTGCTCGTGGGAGCCGAACTGGACGAAACACTGCAGCACTCGCACCGAGTCGTGAGCGAACGCCATCTAGAGGCAGAGACGAGCACGTGAAGGGTCGAGCACGCACAACAACAGGTCACCTGATGACAGGACAGAGAGAGACGCACCTGTTTGATTTTCCCACGGATCAGATCATGAAGCTCTTTCATGAGTTTCTTCTTCATGTCGTCGTCACAGTTCTTCCTGTTGACACACACACACACACACACAGGTCGTGATTATCATGGTTCAACTGTCCCAGTCTGTTTCCAGTTCAGATGAGACGGTAAAAGCCTCTGCACCTCCTCAGGTTCCCCCACACTTGTTTGGCGTGACAGATGATCTCGAACATGTCCTTCCTCTCCGCCTGCTGCCGGTTCTTCTTCAGGTCCTTCTTCCTCTGCTGCCTGTTTTTCTTCAGCTCCTCCTTCGTCATCCGTTTCTTCTTCGGCTGAAACTCTCCCTTCTTCATCTTCTTTGCCCCTGGACCTGTTTTAACAAGCCACCGTCAGTTTTCAAGAAAACATTCAGAACCAGGCAGGTGGGGCAAACCCAGTTCAGGTGCTCACCTTCGCCCTCTTCGTCTTTCCCTGGGGGGAGCTTCCTCTTTTTCTGTCCCATCCCGGCTTTGGAGGAACCAAACTTCTGTTCTTTTTTGCCGTCATATTTTCCCTGTCCCGGCCGGCTCTTCTTCTCTGCACTGTTGTAGGGTTTAAAGGGTTTCTTACCACCAGGTTTACCGCCCAGTTTACCACCGGGTTTGCCCCCCGGCTTTCCTCCCAGTTTAGTCCCTATGGAGTCTGGACAGAGACACGTGCACGAGAAGACCGGTCAGATAAAAGTGCATCAGTGGGGTGCTGATGTGAGACGTGATGTTTTACCTTTTCCTTTCTGAGAAAACTTCTTTCCCCCTTTAGGAGAAAAGGGTTTTTGGGATTTGGCCTCCATCCTAAAGCACAAGGAGGGAAGCAGCAGAGTTTGTTCACAGAAATCTCAACTATTGTAGGAAGTCAGTTTAATTCTGTGTTAAATATGAAAATAAATATCTTTGAGTTGAGCACATGAACGCTTGCATTTCGCCAGTGATCCAGAGAAACCCGAGAGGAGACGAAGACGTGTAATAGATCAGTAACCTGTGTGTTTGTCATGTCGTATAAATGTGACTGTACTTCAGGAACAGATGAGGTACAGAGATAAAAACACGTATGTAACATGTGTTTCCGGTGGGAGCACATAGTAACTCCACGAGTCTGTTTCGGATCATTTTAAACTCACGTTCCTGGAGCTCGCACGCGCTGCCACCGCGGTGTCCCCACGCGTTCTGCCACCGCCACGATTTACGGCACCAAACCTCCAATGGCGTCCCGCTTCAGCTGCCGTAAAGCGAGCAGAGTCGCGACAGTCGCTCTGCGGCTGGAAAAAGGGCGGAAAGCGAACAGTTCACCGCGAACGCGTCGTTTCATCGAAGCAGTTCTAACCGGCCAGTGAGCGACAGCAGCGGGGTCATGATCTGTCGCTGAGACGTGTCGTCCAGCAGCGGGCCGGGGCGGCCATGTTTGTTTACATGCCGCATTTAAAGGGCCAGCAGCCCCGAGAAGCCCGTGTTACCATGGTAACACCGCTGTGTTCGTGGCGATCGACTGACACATGACACAGCTTATTACACATTAAATTACTTCGCATCTCAATTTTACGACTATACGACAATGCGGTCGTTTAATCTCGTAAATATACGACTTTAATCTTCTAAATATATGACTTTAATCTCGTAAATTTACGACTTTAATTTTTCATTTCTTATCCTCCGTCGTAAAATTTAACTTCAACTTTCGATGATTGTTTATCCCAGGAAACTGAAGAACAACTCCGGACGACCAGTGGCTCTAAACTACATTGACCGGTAGGATTTGCGTCGCTTGTTGTTGCCTAGCAACGCCCCCACACAGAAACGGAAGAGGGGAGAGAACCAGGCAAAAAGGTAAATATAGAAACGTTTTCAGAGTTTCTCTACGTACAATATGTTCCCGAACACGTCAACATACTAATAACAGTGTTTACTCCAGAAGAAACAGTTTTAACGTCATATATCAAGTATTTCTACATAAGGAGGTGATGCAGATGGGTGGAGCACAGGAGTTTAGGGGTGGTGGTCAGCTGCCACCATCACACACACAACAAGGTTTAACTGGGCTGGAAATCCAGTGGCTAACTTTGTCAGCGGTGGAGCTGCACCTCTCTGTTTATTCGACAGATCAGAATGCCGGAGGAGGAAACTGCGAGTGTTGGTGAGGAGGCTGAGGAGGAGCAGCTCCCTGAGGACATGGAGTACGATTATGAGGCTCTTCACTCCAGACCCTCCATCACCCCTGACTCTGACATCCCCGAGAACCTCCTGCACCTCTCGTATCCTCCTGCAGGATAAACGTCCTTGGTTTGGACCCAAAGTTCTGTGGAATGAGTTCAAACCCAGAACAAACAGTGAAACGTGATCTTGATCCTTTACTGATTCAATAATCCAGCCACTCCTTCGGCTACGAGAGCGGACGCCGGGCGAACCTGCAGCTGCTGGACGACACGACTCTGATGTTCATCGCAGGAAACCTGCTCGTCCTCCTGGACGCTTCCACCAAGGAGCAGAGATACCTGCGCTCCTGCAGCGGAGGAGGAATCGGCTGCATCACGGTAAGATGGAGGACTGGCTGATGCTCCAGGCCAACAGAGACTTGACATTTACTGCAGTGAGGCTGTGCCTTAAATCTGTGTGTGTGTGTGTGTGTGTGAAGGTCCACCCTAGCAAACACTACTTTGTTGTAGCAGAGAAGGGAAACCAGCCCAACATCATCATATATGAATATCCATCGTTACGCCTGCACCGCATCCTCAGAGGTAAGAACTGTGACTCAGATGGATTCAGCGGAATCCTGCTCCCAGTATTTACTGGCCGTGTTTGACCTGCTCGTCTGTAGGCGGGACCGAGCGGGCGTACAGCTTTGTGGAGTTTAACCTGGACGGCAGCCTGCTGGCCAGCGTGGGCAACGCCCCCGACTTCATGCTGACGCTGTGGAACTGGAGGCAGGAGAAGGTGATGCTGAGCTGCAAGGCCATTTCTCAGGAGGTGTACCGGGTCAGCTTCTCCCAGTTCAGCCCCGGACTGCTCACGTCGTCAGGATCTGGACACATCAAGTAAACAACAAACCCGCCTCACAGACACGGGGTATCTGTTTGATTTTATTCATCAATGGTTAAAAAACCTCTTCTCTGTCAGGTTCTGGAAAATGGTGAGCACGTTCACAGGTCTGAAGCTGCAAGGGCTTGTGGGACATTTTGGGAAAACTCCCGCCACTGACATCGAGAGCTACGTGCTGCTCCCTGATGGAAAGGTCAGTTCCTAGCTGCTGTGCCAGGTCCAGTTTCCTCCGTCAGGGTCCAGTGAAGGACGATTCAACCCTCGCTCTTGTGACCTTCTGTCAGGTGGTGTCCGGCACAGACCGGGGCAACCTGCTGCTGTGGGACGGGAACACCATCAAGGCGGAGATTGGCCGGATGGATCGGCAGAGCTGCCACAGTGGGACGGTTCAGCCGTTCGTTCTGGAGGAGGGGCTGCTGCTGACGTTCGGTTCGGACGGAATGATCCGGGTGAGATTTCCTCACACACAGAATACATGTGGAGGAAGTAGAAATACTGTGGTAGCCGGCTCATGTACCTGTGGCGCTCTCGCCCTGCAGGGCTGGGACTACGAGACCATCGACTCCGCCGACAGCAGCAGGTTCGAGATGGAGCCGGTGAATGAGCTGGAGGTCGGACACAACGTCTGCCTCTCGTCCTTGGTGAGGAGCCCCCAGCCGGACTCCTGCGTCTGGTTCGCTCAGGTCAGTGCGGGACCAAGGGTCAAAGGTCATTAGTGACACATGATGCGTTCATGTTCACGTTCTCTGTGGATCTGCAGGATTCCTGCGGAGCCATCTGGAAACTGGACCTCTCTTTCACCCACACGGCAAGTTCTCCACACGTTAACACACACGCTGCTGTCGGTGTTACACTTTGTTTTATAACGTGTGTGTGTGTAGGCTCCGGATCCAGAATGCCTGTTTTCCTTCCATGCCGGGGTGATCCAGGGCATGGACGTGTCCCCAAAGTCCCACCTGATGGCCACGATCGCTTTGGACCGTGAGTCACACACTTCCTCACCTGTACACACACACACACACACACACACACACGTCAAAAGTACTGTCTCTCCCCTGTCCAGGTTCCCTCAGGGTTTTTGACTTCCTATCCAAACGGGAACTGACCACCAGCCGCTTCTTCCAAGGGGGGACCGCCCTCATTTGGGCTCCAGCTGTGGTGAGTCTGTTGGCATGTCCTGTGCAGCCTGGCGACGCCTCGGTGTGACCTCGGTGTGACCTCGGTGTCTGTCGTCAGGTGAACCAGGGTGGAGGTCTGCTGGTGACCGGTTTTGATGATGGGGTGGTCCGCTTGCTGGAGCTGTTCGACCCTCAGGGGCTGGAGGGAGTCACCAGGCGCCATCACAAAGGAGGAGCCGGACTTCACCTCAAGCAAGCCTTCAAACCCCACAATGCAACTGTGACTGCTGTGGCGTTTGAGCAAAATGGAGACGTCCTAGCCACAGGGGTGAGAAGTGAAGGACTGTATGAAGCAGAGGTCCACTGGTCTCAAAGACGTCTCACCTGTGTGTCCCTCGTGTCGTCCTCAGAGCTCAGACCGCACCGTGTTCTTCTTCTCTGTCGGGGAGCCGTACACCCCCATCGGCTGGGTCCGTGTTCCTGGACCGGTGCAGGGGCTGGTGTGGTCCCCTCAGTCCGACGGGAAGGAGAGCCGGCTGCTGGTCCTGTGTCAGCAGGGTCATGTGATCGAGGTCCACAGTTCTGATCTGAAAGGCCAGAAACCAACAAAGAGCTTTGAGCTGCTGGAGCTGCCTCGGAGATGCTTCAGGTTCAGGAGCATCAAATCCAGGATCAAGGTTTAAATCCTCACTTCCTCTCTATGACCTCACCCGTCTGAGGTCGTACTGTGTCTCCTTTTGGATGTTAAAGGAGAGGACACATAAACGTGCGTGTCTGTGTTTCAGAGAGAGGAGGAGAAGGCAAGACGTGAAGAGGAAAAGGAGAAGAAGAAAGATTTGTTAAAGGAATTAAAGCAGAGAGACACCGCAAAGAGGAAGAAGGAAGAAGACGAGGAGGAGGAGGAGGAGCAGGAGGAGGAAGAGTTACCACCAATCTACATCCCTGACAGTCCGAGTCCTCTCTACTGTGGCTTCCACTCGCAGCCTGGACACTTCTGGCTGTCAATGGTGCACACACACACTCAGTCAGTGCACATTAACGAGGACGTTTCTGGCTAATGACTGATCTGAGCGTCTCTCTCTCTCTCTCTCTGCAGGGAGGCTTCGACTCAGGCTTCCTGTACCACTGTAAGTTCTCTGAGAATCAGGACGAGGATCCGGACCGACGGCAGGACGAGCCCTTTGACTTCATACCGGTTCACGATGCCGATCACGACCCCATTCGCTCCGTCACCTTCAGGTTCTCCAAACTCTGCAGCCTCTAGACGCCACACCAGTGGTTCCACCTCTTCATTGGTCTGGTTTTGATCTGCAGCTCCAACAGGCAGCTGCTGTTCTGCGGCATGTTCTCAGGCTCCATCAGGGTGTACCCGCTGCAGCCCGGGGACCTCAGCCTCTCCTCCATGAAGGCCTACTGGGCCCTCAGCGTTCACGACAACCACACCGGACACCTGCGACACATCTGTTGTAGCTATGACGACAACTTTGTGCTGACGGCGGGTGACGACAGTAACATCTTCTCCTTCTCCCTGCTGCCTCCGGAGGAGCTGCAGAGGAGCCTGCAGAGACAGAAGGCCGAGGTTCCCTCACCCAGGGTCGGCCCGCCTCCCATTAACGTTCCATTTAATGTTTCACAGATGAGTGAGAACTTATATCCAGCTTCATGCTCATATCATGTTTCTGACGTGTTCACAGGCGGGTTTTGAAAAGCAGCCATATGCTCAGGACATTGAGAACTCGGGAACTGACAGGTGAGAGCGTCACCTCCTGTCTGTCTGTTAAAATGATTTATGAGGTGCATAACTTCATGGGATTTCTTCCAGCATAGCGACGGCCAAACAGAAGCAGGAGAAGGAGCGTCTGCAGCGGGAGGCGGGGCTGAAGCTCACGGACAAGAGGAAGAAGCTGCTGCAGCTCCAGAGGAAGTTTGCACAGGTGCTGAAGGTCAACCAGACTCTGCCTGAGCAAGTTCGCCTGAGGCCTGAGGTACACACACGTGTCTGTGGAGTTTGATATAGACTAATAGGATTTTGGCTTTGAGGAAAACACAGGGTGATGTGTGTGTGTGTGTAGGAGCTGGAGCTACACCCTTGTTTCAAAGAGGAGGCGGAAAGGTTGAAGCTGCAGAAAATGATGGAGGTCAGAAAGCAGCTGAGCTGGGAGGAGGAGCGCTCCCACATCGCACTCAGCAAACTGCAGGACTGGTACCACACACACACACACACACGCTGTGCAAATATGTCATAAATGCTCATGTGTCCTATTGACTTTTTTTGTGTTCACAGGTTCAGAGACTCTCTGGAGTCCAGTGTCGTCACCGTAGTTGCCATCCGCAGCGACCTCAGAGTCTCCGCCTACCGTTTGCCGACGCCCACCGAGCCCTCGGCCCAGCTTGGACATCAGGACACGCCCAGCCGCTCTGAGCGAGACGAACACGTCACACAGAGACACAAGAAATCCAGAGCTGAGCCTGAGAAGGTCTTCGGTGAAATAGAAGGTGAGCAAGTGTCAGTGTTTTCGTTTATTGAAAGACTTGCTTGACCTTTGACCTGTGTGTTTTCTCCAGAGGAGGAGCTGCTGCACCCCCAGGTGGGTCCGTCCACAGCGATCGCTCTGGGTGACCGGCAGGAGGAGAGGCTGAGGAAGGCTGTGGCGAAAGCCGAACAGGCTCGAGCCAGGAAAGCGAAGAGGACGCAGGAATGGGCCCAACTGTGAGTGCGATGATCAGCTCTGTGTCTCCATGGAATCAATTTACTGTCGTCGTGTTCCTCCATGTGAACCCCTCATGATGTTTGGTGCCTCAGGTACGCAGAGAAACCAGGCGAGAACTATGAGGACCCACAGGATGTGCAGAACATCAAGGAAGCCCGAGAGAACATGGGAGACTTCAAACTAAAGACCGGCGCAGACTTCAGGGTGCCGAGACACCTGGTGGTGACCAGTGAGAGGAAGAGAGCGGAGCTGAAAGGCCTGGAGGAAAATGTAACACACACACACACACACACACACACACACACTGCCTCAGTTCCAGCTGGATCTGACTCTTTACTGATCCCTCCCTCTATCATCAGACCCGGCACAAGCAGACTGAGCTGAACAGACGAATCGTGGCCTTGCGGGACGCCAAGGTTCTCCTGGTGTCTCAGCTGAACACCCAGGCTAAGCAGCTGCACAAGGTCCAGCAGCGTCTGGAGCCCTGTCTCCACCGCCCTCCGCCCGTGCTGCCGACCCTGCTGCCAGAGGAGGCCCCAGAGAACAGGATGCCCAGCAGAGCCACCCTGGAGCGGTACCGCAAACTGAGGGACCAGAGGTACAAGAACCAGGAGCCAGGAGCTGACATTGATGCCCCTCTGAGAGCTGGCGTTTAGATTTGATTTAAAAGTCAATCTATTGTTTTAACAGGTTTCAGGGCCCAGAGGAGGAGGAGGAGTCCACACGTTTGTTGGAGCAGCTGGAGAAAGAGGAGGAGAACCTGGAGAGAGAAAAGGGGACATCAATAGAAGAAGAAGAAGAGGAGGAAGGGGAGGAGGAGGTGGAGCTGAGTGAGATGGAGGAGGAGATCAGACTGGTGCACGAGCAGGACTGTCTGCTGGAGGAGGTCTCTCATCACCTTCGACTTCAGAACGTGGACATGTAAACAACACGTCGTCTGGAAGTGTGTCTCTCACCTCCTGGTGTTTTTGAACCATCAGATGGAGGCGTCAGTGAGGAGGTTTGACGCAGAGCTGCTGCAGCTGCGTCGCCAGAAGCAGCATCTGGACAAGGAGCTGGCGCTGGCCGACCTCCGTCAGCTGACCCTCTACCAGGAGCTGCTGGTCCTCACGGAGTTAGAGCAGGAGGAGGGCAGCCTGCAGGAGAAGTTTGACGCGCGTTTGACGGAGGAGAACAGCATGGTGGTGGGTTTATTCACCTGTGGACAGGTTGATGTGGACGTTGTCCTCATGTTGTCGTCCATCTCAATCCTCCTCTTTGTCCCGACAGTCAGAGCTGGAGGAGTGTCAGGAACAACTGAAACTGAAGCAGAGGGACATCGCCAGGCTGCAGGAGAGAGAGACGGCTCTGCTCGCCGCCCTCCAGGACTCACTGGGCGGAGACAAAAAGTTTGAAACGTTTCTCACCAGAGTCTTTAAGAAGAAAATCAAACGTGTGAAGAAGAAGCAGAGGGGACAAGGTAAGGCAACGCACTGTGTGTGTGTGTGTGTGTCCTTCATGATCCCAGTGTGTGTGTTTGCAGAGGAAGACGAGGAGAGTGATGAAGACTACAACAGCAGCTCAGATGAAGGGCGTCTGGATGACAGCGTTTGTCCTCCAGGTCAGTACCTGCAGGAGACAGGGATTCAAACAGGTGCCGTTCTGGTTCCATGATGTTGCGTGTGTTTCAGACTGCGAGCAGCACTTGTTTGAGTTCACACTGCAGCTGCGTGAGCGCCGACTGGACCTGGAGGAGGCGCTGGTGGAGGAGAGGAAGTGTGCCGAGGCTCTGCAGGAGGAGTGTGACGCCCTCGCCGAGAGGGTCAGACTTTGATTCTGATCGTCCTGTCTGCCGCCATGTTTCTGTCACTGACAGCGTGTGTGTTGGCTCTGCAGGAGAAAACGGTGAAGAACAATCTTCAAGAGGTTTCTGATGAGTTGGAGTTGTTCAACAGAGAGAAACAGCAGAAATTTAACGAGCTGGACGTGGTGGTTCCTCTCAGGCTGCACCAGGTGATCAGTGCGATTCAGCTTCCTGCTCGTGCACCTGGTCAGTTTGATTTCATCCTCCTTTCCTCCGTTTATCTGCCAGATTGAGTTGGTCATTGACGGCTCTCTGCCCTCGGATCTGAGCGAGGTTTTGGTGGTGGACCGGCCGGAGCTGGCCAGGCTGCAGGAGCGCATCAAGCAGCTGCGGGTGGAGAAGACTCAGCAGAGAGATCTGAAGGCTCAGGCCCGGCAGCATCACGCCAGGCTGCACCAGGAGTGCAAGGACATGAAGGCTCGAGTCCAAGGTGAGAGGGTCCCGCCGGGTTCAGATGAGAGTTCTGTTACTGTGAGTATTTCAAGTGCCGGGGAGCCGGTTGTGTGTTTACTGATGTGTGTGTGTGTTGCTATAGATCTGGAGAAGGAGTGCAGCAATCTGATGATGAAGAAGTTTGGGCGGCTGGTGGATCTGGAGGCTCTGCAGACGCTGTCAGGGAACAGGAAGCTGGAGGCGCTGAAGCAGGAGATGCACGGACAAGAAGCTACACACGACAGAGAGATGAAACAGTGGGATGTACGGTGTCCTGCATCACTCACTTGGTCTATCAAACTCAAATGGTTGAGGTGTGTGTGTGTGTGTGTGTTGCAGGCGAGGGTCAGTGAGGCCTTTCAGGCTCTGATGGAAGTCATCAGAGAGAACACGGAGCTTCTCCACGGAAAGAAAATCCTCCTGGATGAGAGGAGCGAGATGGAGGATAGACTCAACACCAGGCAGAAAAAAAGTGTAATTTCTATTTTCACATAGTGATCAAAGCTGAGACACGTCCAGGTGGAACAGGTGTGTGCATGTGTTAGTTTTATAACTGCATTTGTGTGTCCAGGTCTTCAGACAGTGCCAGGACGAGAGGAGACGTGAGAACCTGGAAGACATCTGTCAGCTCCAGTCGGTGGTGAAGAAGCAGTCGAGTCAGGCCGACGCCCTCAGGAGGGAGATCGAGCTCCTGTTGCGGAAAGGAGGCGCCGTGTTGCCCCCCATCCACGCCCAGCTCCCCGCACCCCCCCCAATCAGCCCCCATGACCATATCCACGCTGGCAAGCAAGGAACTCCACGTCTGTCCAGACCTCATTCCTCCAGCAGACAGGGAACTTTTTAATTTGGGACATTAGACATGAGCAAGCACCCTTTGTGCTCCCCAGGCACCTCCTGATCAGCAGCTGTTCTGCTTCCGGATGGGTAAAAAGACAGAGACAGATACGATGCGTGTGGATGTGAATGCCGTCCTCAGACATGTGATCTGAAGGTCAACGAACAGAGAGTTTGTGTTCGAGGTTGATCCATCGCCTGAAAACTAAAAAATCATGTGATTTATTTAATAAAAACAGGGTTTAAATGCTTAACTTAGTCTTTGAATAATTCCAATAGACAATAAAGTTAAAACTGTCCATCACCAAGGCAACGGGCAGCTAATGGCGACACCTAGCGGTAAGATAATGTTTTATTAAACAGTTGCTGGAAGAAAACATCCCAAATTAGAATAAGAATAAGAATCTGTGAAGAGAGCAAAACAATTTCTACAGTCAAATACCAGGGAGCACCCTTGACATCCCACGATCCACACCGACATCTCACTGTGTCCACAGTCACACTTGTCTCTGCCCGGTGTGTCCCCCGGGTTCACAGAGCAGCCAGCTCCTGCAGCAGCGCCTCCTTCTCCCGCTGCAGCTCCGCGATGCTCTGCTGGTTCTGCTCCAGCCGGTCCTCCAGCCACTGCAGCAGCGGCCCGCTCACCGCCGACATCTGGCTGCACAGGTTCTTGGTGAACACGGAGCCGTTGTGGATCTTGGTGACGGGGTCCAGGTGCGCCAGGCTGTGGATCTTGCGGTACGTGTCCTGCTCCTCCTGACACAGGATCCGCGGCAGCTCCACGGCGGACTCCAGGCACACTTTGCCGATGGCCTCGCGGGGCACGATGTGGATGGGGATCTCCACGCGCTCGTACTCGGAGCCCTTCTGCGCCTGCACGGACTGGAAGCAGGTGTACAGCACCCGGCCCGTCTTGGTGTTCTTGTCCTCGATGAAGCAGGAGAAGATGAGGCCCACGAAGCACTGGTCCAGCATCTGGTACATGGCCTGGGTGCGCACGTCGACGTGGGACGGCCACACGGTGATGTGAGGGTGGGAGTGGTACCAGCCGACCACCCGCATCGGCCGGCCCGTCATGTCTGCCAGCCTCTCCGCCTCCGTGGAGGCCGCGGACAGCTGCTCCGGGGAGATCTCCACACGGTCCTTCCTCTTGTCGGAGCGGCGGAGGATGATGACGGAGTGGATGTGGACGATCCGGGAGGTCTCCACCTCCCCGATGCACAGACCCATCACCTCCTCCTTCTCCGTGCTCAGCGCGTGGTTCATGCACACCAGGAAGGCGTCGGACTCCAGGTGAACCGAGCTCACCGCCATGGTTCCCTCAGGCCCGCAGGTTTACCCGGAAAGAGGCGAAGACATGAGACAACAACACCGGAGCAGAGCTTCACTTCCGCGTTCTCGCATACGGCGACAAAAACATTCCGTGTGGCTGCAGTTACCGGACAAAGGTTCCGCTCTGTCTCATGTTCCGCTGCTGTCATTCATGCACTTATTGTGAATCTGTGATTCTACTCTCAGTTAATAAATACAAATATTAATTGGATATAAAGTAGTCAACTTCAAATAGCAAAATTAGTTGAGCCATTTGAATTATTTATTTCAATATGACCTAAAATCATTACTGTAAGAAAAACATTCAAACGGGACCAGTAAAGGTCCGATTTCATAACTTTAAAAAGTGATTTAAAAACAGTATTTTTTAAAATCTTTCTTGACGTGTGTCTCATCCTCCCTCCAAAATGTCGGTCCTGTTATTTTTGCCTGGTCTAAATTAAATCCAGATCAATGGTGAGATCAATGGTTCTTCCTACTGAAACACAGAGTCCCTGATGTTGATGGGGATGGTGTCAGAGATGCTGAAGAAGGACAGAACGCCTGCTCTGTGGTCCAGGTTCGCTCCCACTGTGGAGGGCCGAGGACCCGAGATGAAGACCAATGTGTTCACTGCTTCCTTCAGCATCTGATGTTCCCGTGAGTGTCGTTGTTACGTCGCTGTTGGATTGGATGCTGCAACGTTTCCTCTCTGAACTTGTTGTGAACGATTCTCATATTCTTCTCTAAGCACCTTCATTGGAGAATTCATGGTCATGTCTCTATGGCAACAGGTTGTGGTGGAAAAACTTTGATCCTGAATGCAGCTTGACACACACACACACACACACACACACACACACACACTATAGGCTTGCTAAAAACGTGTGTGTTCAGGAGCTGCTCTGGCAGCTCACATGTTTGCAGAGGCGTGTGGTGTCCATGACGACTAAAGCGCAGCCAATGGGATTTGACTGGAAGATTACCAGGAGCCCTGTGGAAATGATTTAAAATTAAAAGTATTAACCACCTGTGTGGCTCTTTATGTATTATTGACTGTCTTGGAATCAGCTTTTCCTCTGCTATTGGGAATAAAAATCAGCCTCTATGAAAAAAAACAGGGCTTCAAACAAATCACATAAAAGCTCTGTTAATTAATCAACTGAATATTTATTTCTGTTATATAATTTACACACTTGTCTTTAGTGTGTCAATTGTATAACAGATTACAGTTTCACATTTATTTGTGTATTTTCAGATCTAAATATGTGTTTAAATGCTATTTTCCTTTAACTGTGTTCGTATATTTATGCTTGTTTATTGTACCATTCCTGTATGTTTCCTGTCTTCTTCTCTTTTCGTGTCTCACCTGTTGAACACCGAGGACACAGCGGAGGAGCAGGAAACTCGGCAGGCGTTAGGACCCAGTGACGTCACCGCGCCAACGCAGTTAAGTGGAGTCGCCGTACACAAATGATGCTGCCTTCAGGTGCTGGAGGAATTTTTTATCTTCACTATTCACACGCGTGTTTAGCACCAATTTTGGTTCAGTGGACGAAATCGTGAATCTTCTCCACCAGCCGGATGTAAGCTGCTTGAATACAGCCCTCCACCTCCCTCGTGTTAGGAAGGCGAGTGGGTGTTCTTTAGCAACACGACACTCCGCCACTAGATGTCGCTAAACTCTGCAACCTTTAAATCATCAGAGCCTCGGCGATAAATCCGACGCAGTGAGCGGACCCTGAACGCAGCGGGAGTCCACCCTGGAGGAAGCCGCAGATCTTCGTCTTCACACCCGCCAGACGCTACGCTGAGCCCGGCCACTGCTCACGTCGCTGCCCGCTGTCGCACACCCACACCGGGCCGTCACACCGAGCTGCGGGGCCGGGCGGCTGGTCCTCTGCACCCGGGGGCTTCCTCTCCAGCAGGACCGTGGGAGACATGCGACGCCTGGGAGGAGGCGGAGGAGACGCTCTGGTCCGGCAGCTGCAGACACCTGAGAGCCGCGTGTGACTTTGTTTCTGTGCCGTCAAACAGAGGTGAGTCCCCCGGGGGAAGGCGTCCTCCGGAGCTGCCTCCAGGCTCCGGGCTCGTCGTGCCTCACGCGCACGGTTGGTTTGCTTGTTGTTCGTCGGCGCGTTTCCGTGTTGTCGTCCCCGGTGTTAGTGCGAGGGAGGCGGCATGAGTCATAGCCCGGCGCCGGGGCTGCTGGAGGATCCGGAGGAGCCAAGTGTCCGAACGAGCAATTAGTGTGTGTGCGCGCACGTGTGTGCGTGTGATACTCAAATACACAATTCTCCTGTTGACTCTGAATAGTATTGAACTAAATGTCTGTTGTATGTGACATTACGTCATCCAATATTCAAACCCAGACAAATCTTTAACTTTATTCAAGGTAACGTTCCGTTAGTCGTATTCCAGTCTGCGTCCACTTGACTACGTTTATCTACGGTGGCCGAGAGGACTCAACACACTGTCGACTAAAAATACAAAAATAAATAAATAATAATAATAAAAATAAAATGTAGAAACGATGAAACTTCAAATCTTCATCGATTGGAACACGTGTTAGGAACTTTGTTTGACTCACCTAGAATCAGCTTTTGGCTCAAATCAAATTTCCCCACTCGTCTGAATCTGTCTCTTGTTTGAAAGTCATGGTAAAGCTATTATTTGGATTCTAATATTTCACCATAAGCTCTGCTGACGCTGTGACAGTAACGATTATCTGTCCTCCGCCCCGCCGGCAGAATCCTGGCATTTGTTGACTCATAAATCAGTTTGTAAACAGACGCACAGTGAGCAGAGGTAATTAGAGGAAGCCGTCGTTATTGGTCGGGTAATGCAGTCGTGTCCCCCGAGTGCCAGCAGCTTTATTGTTTCACGTCTGCAGGATCAGACCGGCCTGATTCGTCAGTGATGATTCCAGAGTGGAGGCTACACATCACCATCAGCTCCTGGGGTTGTTATCTGCTGGTGTTATTAAACAGCTTTTAATTTGTCATGAAAGAGACAAACTAACTTGTATCTTCTACGTCGGCCTGAACCGAAGCTGCAGTGCTAGCGTCATGACGACTGAGTCGGAGTGTTGGGGCGTCGTGATCGGCTGTTTTAGCTCCTGTCTCTTTAAGGCCCAGTAGGGGCCCGCTCTGATTGGCCGGCACGTCCTCTCTGTTGTGATTGGTCCACAGCTCTTATTTTTCTCAGTTACTTTGGGTTTTTAATTTTACATAAACCAAACATCAGCTGGATTCTCTGTGATAAACTCTTCCTCTCGGGCTGCCCTCCAGTTCATCCAGCTGTGAGTTATACAGAGTGACTGGGAGATCACATCTCTAACCTGAATGTGTCAGAGCTTCAGCATCCATGAAGCGAAACACAAACGCCACAGAGACCTGAGACAGAGTCAGGGAGTTAATCTGTGTGTGACGGTTTGAGGAAAGTGATGACAGTCAGAGTAGTCGACTCAGAGCCATCAAAAGTGGGCGGCTCTTGGCCGAAGAGCGCAGTTTTCTGAAAAGATGAATCTCGCCTCCAACTGATCACCGGGTTCACACTGACCAGCGTTTATTTGTTCCAGCTCAGATTTGCAATTTAGCTCGTTGGGTTCTTTTGGCTTGAAGCGGCGCCTGAGCTTTATCTCCTCGGGATTAGATCTGCCAAGAATCATCTTCATCACTAGAACTTAATTCTGACAGACACACACACTGCAGCCAGGTATCAGGTGGAAATCTTGTCTATGCATTAGTCATCTCAGAGGGGCTGATTCCTGGTGTTTCTAGTCAATACGCTGCAGGGGGGGGGGGGGGGGGGGGAGGAGGAGGGGAGGGGGGGGGGGGGGGGGGGGGGGAGAGAGAGAGAGAGACAGTGACGGACACAGAGAGAGACGGAGAGCGAGACGAAAAGGGCAGAGTGGTTAGGAAGAGCCGTCCCAGTGTTAAAAGGTCACAGAGAATCATCACAGCGAAACACCCGACCCGAACACACGGGGGCCTTGACTCTCGCCAGATAAACATCAAAAGCACAACTGGATCGTTCGGACGTTACCATGGAAACGGTTGATGCGGCTCGTGGCAATGAGAGGACAATGGCATCAGGAAATGTTTAGTCGACCGCAGGAAACGGGTCAAAGATGGCGTTAGTCCACCTGCCGGGTTTCTTGTTTCTGAAAAACACTGAGGTTGAGATGACTGCGTGAGCACATTTATTCCCTCGCCCTAAGGTTTCCTGTCAGTAGTTGTTTCCTAGAAGTTTGCTGTGAGAAACGGCCACGGATTGAAAGAGTGAGAACAGGAGCTGTGGGCTGGAGCCGGATCGATGGTGAATACTTGTGGACAGTAAATCAGCTGTGTCGGGGCGAACTCTTCCCTCAGCTGTACCTTTTATCCTCGCTCATATATAAACCAGGATCACCCCTTCCTGCGACAGGGACTCCTCGCCACGCAGTGCAGCTTTAATGACGTAGGCTGCTGTTGATTTATTTACAGCAGAGGTTCTTCTCCGAAGGATTCCTCCGTTTTGCTGTGTGGCACAGATCTCTCTCTCTCTCTCTCTCTCTCTCTCGCACTCACACACACCCTTGGGCACCTCTCTTATTGTGGCACATTGACTGCTGCTGGTTACATTAATTATTAAAAAGCTGCAATTAATTCCTAATCTCCTGCTTCCTTTTGGAGCAGAGACACCGTCTGGCTACCTGACAAATACTCACACTGAGCAGCAGCGTCTGCGCCTTTCATTTTAGAAAATGCTTCCCAGGTTATGGCGAATCACAAACTGTCAAGGCTGTGATTTAATAAAGGATCCCTCCGTCCCTCCCCGAATGTGTGAGAGCGCAATGTGAAGGTTTCCCCCAGAACCAGAGCAGATTGCAAATGATGTACAAATGTTCTGCCTCCAGGTCTCCTCCACATCTCTGCATCAAAGCCAGTGTGATTCAAAGCTGTGATTTAAAAAAAAAAAAAAAAGAGAGGCTCACTACCTGTAAAGAAAGAATAGGAAAGAGAGAGCTGTTTTTCATCCAGCGAATAAAAGAAGAGAAATCCCTGCTGAGGGAGATGAAGGTGCACGCGTAGAAACAAAGACAGGAGCATCAATTCATCCTGAGACGCTCCAGCAGCAAATAAACGGCAAAGAAGCAGAGAGAGAGAGAGATGAGCCGGGGTTGAGTCCCGTGGAGGATTCCTGGCAGTGACGTATAGATCTCATTAGTTTCCAGTGTATTAATTCACGGTCAGTTTATCAACAGTCCAGTTCCTGCTTCTTTAAATGCTCTTATCGTCTCCATCTAACCTGTAATCATGCTCTGAGCTCAGAGGATTGCTAATCAATATCTGCAATATACAGCCAGTTACTGTGCAGCTCAGAGGAGTCATTGCTGCAGTAGCGGGGATGTCGTTGTGCTCCAGAGAACAACACTTGCGTGTTTGTTGATGTGCACGCTCCTGCGGCGGTGAGTCACATGACTTCCCTGCGAGTCACATGACGGCGGCCCCACGCGTGGGACGCACGGCGGGTCAGCTGCATTATAATTAACGCAAATGCAGGCGCTGAGACGGTCACGTACCAGCCATTAGTCTGCGCCGTTCGTCACTATCGATTATCCGAGGCGACGGCCGCGCCACTCGCCCGGAGTAAATCTGGGTCGTGCTCCTGGCACCGAGTGGACTTGATGGACTGGAATGATTTTGCCTCAGAGAGCAGTGGGAACGTGAGGAGTTCTCGCTCTGCAGCGTCCTCTGGGGACGGAAACGTCCCCTGAAGTGGACGGAGCACTCGCTCTACAGAAAATAAAAAGAAGCTCGATGACTCACTCTGGACTTTCAGGGGTCAGCCCTGACACACAGAGTAAAGAGTTGGCGTGTGGTTTCAGCCCGAGCTTCTGCTGGAGACACGTCTCCCTGTGTCCTCTGTGTCTGCTCGGTCCAAAGACGAGCAGGTCGATTGGGGTCGTGGCACAAGCGCTCTGCCGGAGGACACAGGCCCTGAAACCATGAAACCCACAGTTCCAGCCCTTTTTTTAAAACTCAGTTGTACATCGTTGGCTTTTCTTTCATTTGCTGTTATAAATTCTGCAGGTTTTTTTTATCGTGACTTGGTTTGATGCCTCATCTCCGCCGTCACGCTGAGAGCCTCTCGCTTGATGTACGTCAGAAGTCTCCCCACGGCTCGACGTGGCCAAGACATCAAGGGAGAAGTGAGCTGGTTTGGAAATGAAAGAACGAGGCAGCGTCCAACAGAAGGGGAGAAATCTAGAGATGTGGGGCACAGGGAGAGAGGGAGGAGGGAGAAAGCAAGAGGAGTCATCTGAGGTCGAAACACTTTCCAAAACGTGACCGACGATGCAGACCCTCTGAGAGTTAAAGCCTCATGCTTGGTCCATGTCATGTCATGTCATTTTCCAACCCCGGGTCGCGGGGGTAGCACGACTGCACCCAAATCACATTGCACCAGTAACCTGAGACCTCCTGCGGGTGGTGAGCCTACTGGAGGTGGTTCCTCGTCAGGGAATCGAACCCCGGTCTTCCGCTTGAAGGTGGAGGGACTTATCCACTGTACTAACGAGGGATGCTTGGTCCAGTAATCATTTATATTTCAAGTGTTTGGATCCGATTTTAATTGAAATCAGATTCATAAAGTGTCAAAAAGACACGAGACGTGAGAGACGATGGAGACAGAGGGAGCAGTGGGTGGGACGACAGCAACATCGTGACCAGCAACTCTTTGCACTTGGAAAACCACCCCGCACCTGTCCTCTTCCTCCTCCTCCTCCTCCTCCTCCTCCTCCTCCTCCTCGTCATCTCCTTTCTTCACCTTCTCTCTCTCTGCTCCTTCTGCCTCCGTCACCAGGCAACTGGCCGTTCCTCCCTCCCTCTGCTTTCTCTCTCTTCCTCTCTCGTCTTTGTCACTCCCTCTTTTTTTTTTTTTTTTCCCCTCGTGCACAGACGCTCTCTCCTCCTCCTCCTCCTCCTCTCTGCCACACGTTGCTCGAAGAGTTTATGTTAAATGCTGTGATGGTGGATTGTGAACAATTCATTCGCTTAATTATCCAACTATCAGTGAACACCTGAGCGTTTGAGCGCCGTCCTGCACGGACGTCGTCATTTAATAATCGTTGTAGCGACGGTCGTGTCGAAATTCAGAGATTCGAGGTCCCAGGAAACTTTAAGAGAAATCTAAAAAAGACAGAAACCATCTTTATTTCCAGTCAGTGGACGATAAACGTGGGGTCATCTTTTCGTCTGAGAGACTAAATTATCCCTCAAAACATTTGCAACACCTAAGTGGATTTAAGCAGCCAGTTTCTCCTCCTCCACCCGTTCAGTCTCCTCTTGTTTCCCCCCTCTCATCGTCTCCTCCTCATTAGTGTCAGAGGAGTTACGATCCTCTGGCGGCAGCGTCGCTCTCCTCTCAGGATCGTTTTCGGAGGAGGATTTCATTATTCGCGGCTGAGGAACTGCTCCGTGTAGATGAAGCAAAGACGATGATGCGTCTGACATTGATTTTCAGTTCTACCTCTGCGTGTTGGACAGTTCTCAGACTCTGCAGAAGGAGCCAGCTGGAGCTGCTGCCCGTCACTTGGTGTAAATGTGCTGATAATAAGTCTGATGGAATGAGAAGTTCTGCTCGTCGTCCTGCTCCTGTGGGCGTACAGAGTGTCCTGACTCTCCTCCAACATGAAGCCGTCCCCGTGGGACTGCGGCGGCTGCCAGTCAAACATGGAGGCTTCAGAACTGGAAGACATCTCCTCGCTCTGAGGGTGTTCAGTTGAACATGGCTGTTTTACGCTTTACTTCTTGATCCAGCGAAAAGAGGAGCAGAGCTGAAATGTGGCCAAGGCCATTTTCAGACACGTTCTCTTCTGTGGAAAGATCTTTTTATTCGCAGCACATCCAAACCAGTGTCAGCCTTTATTCCCCCAAAGCTGTTGAATCGCCTGCGTCCAGAACCAGAAACGAGTGAAAAATCTGAAAACTGCACAAACACTGCGCGAGAGATCACAATGTTGAATATTTGTTCTTGTGAAACCCCCTCGATCCCCTGATTTAAATTTTGAATTCTTTTCCTCTGCTCCAGAGTCTTTCTCCTCCTCCTCCTCCTCCTCTTCCTTGTGACTCATACGCTGAACTTCAGCTGGTGTGACTTCTTATAAGTCAGACAGAGGTGTCTCTTTCTCCCTCCCGTACATAAATATAATCAGCAGGCGCTGTTAAATGTGACAATATAACACACACACACACACACACACACACACACACACACTCTCTCTCTCTCTCTCTCTCTGCTGGAGACTCATACATTTTTGAACAGCACTGGTGTCGTTGTTCTGTTCTTCCTCTCTCCTCCCTCGTACCTTCTTTTTTTCCTGCCTGTACCTCTTTCCTCGCTAAAAGGTCACATGTTGTCTTTCGGCCTCACGAAATGTCACTAATTAATGAAGGAGGAAGACAGACACAGAGCTCCAGAGTTGATGAAGTGTTGGACTTGGATTTGAGGGAATCACTCTTTAATATTATTATTATTTTTATTATTTACTGAATTTACCCACTGTCCTTGTCTTTGGGCCAGAACTTTTTCTAAGCCATTTCTATTCCCCCTCGTTAGTACAGTGGATAAGTACCTCCACCTTCAAGCGGAGGACCAGGGTTCGATTCCCCGACGAGGAACCATCTCCAGTAGGCTCACCACCCGCAGGAGGTCTCAGGTTACTGGTGCAATGTGATTTGGGTGCAGTCGTGCTACCCCCGCGACCCGGCAACGGACAAGCGGTTGGAAAATGACATGACATTTCTATTCCTTCCTCAGGTAGCAGGGTCTGTTTGCTGCTAGCTTTCGTTTCATTTGAGAGTCTTCATGTGCAGCTGTGTGTGTGTGTGTGCATTTAACAGTCAATATGAAGAACAGATAAACAGGGACCAGCTGAAGATAAACGAATGAAGGTAAACGTGAACGTGTCAGTGATTATCTTTCCTTGAGATTGACCAACAGGAAAAACCGTTAAACTGTTTGTGGCTGTTGTTCTGGGCCATCCATAAAGATTTTACTGTCCCGGGCAGGCAGGATTCACGTGTGATTATCTCTTTGTCAAAAGCGTCTCATAAACACTGGCCCACTCACTGTCTTCTGCTGATGTCATCCATCTCCACTACGCTGATCTACCGCTGACAGGAGCTGCTTTGTTAATCTGAAATTAAAAAAAAGAAAAGAAAAGTGGATGTGGTCAATACATCAGCGACTTCCATTTCTGCTGACTGGTCGACATTAAGGACATGATGATCCAGCACTGGAGCTACACTGGGCTTGATTGTGCGAGGCAGAAAAACAACAACGTGAGCGTTTCCCCGACTCTGGGTGTCTAATCAGTTAATACTTTTCTCCTCAGTGTGTGAGGAGCTGTTGTGTTCGGACGTCGTCTGCCATCTAATTACAAAAAACAAAAACTGCACCTGTTAAGTTTACATTTTTAAAAGCAACTGATGGAAATGGACTAATCCATACTCCTCCTGGCTCCAGCCCTCAGTCTGGGATTTGAACTTGCTCCCTCACGAGCTGTAAAGTCGTGTCTGGGTAAACAGGACATTCTTTTTTTAACAGAGCCGTAATAGAAGCTGCATGACTGCTTGTTTTCCACGTTCGCCTCGTATCTGACCTGCTGCCACTGCAGCGTGTTTTAGCTTTTTAAAAAATTCAGTTCAGCTCAGAAAGGCTACATGTGTTGGATTATCAATATTCAGGTAGTACTGGTCGCCCTCTCTTGGTCATATTTCCAGCCTCATCCATGTTAGCTGATGGGACATGGACCAAACATGATGTTAGCAGGATTATGGGTAAATTGTGAGACGGGAAATGGATTTCTGAGACAATGACTCATGAGTCTTGATGAGAAAAGCAAGTCTGCCGTGTTTAATGAAGTGGAGATGTGTCATCATCCGTCGTCGTACGAAGTGTGTGGACGACCTCCTCCACTGACTCCTCCGTTCAGTTGTCAGATTCATATTTATGATCTGCTTCGTCTCATCCGGCAGTTTGGGCTCAGAGGGAATGTTTCTGCTCGGGGTTGTCATTTTTTATGTTGGACGCCAGTGATTTGTGTCTGACTTGTGTCGCCCTGTGAGGGTTTTACTGTCGGCAGTTATAGAGTACGTCTCGAACACACACACACACACACTGGCATCAGTGGATCTGTGTGTCTTCATTCCGTGCTACGCTTCCAGTGTATGAGCAGGATTAATTGTCGAGTGCCTCCCTCCGGTTCGCTGGGCTTGGTCCCACTCGGACCATGTTTACGCTTCATGTCAAAGTCTTACTAGATGGGTTTGAACCCAGCTGCCCTTTCCCCGTCCAGTAACTGGGGGTTGAGCGTTTCCCAGCGTCTGTGCCACTCACACCCCCCCCCCCGCGTGCGCTGCTTTAACTGGCATGAGAGGAAAGAAAAAAAACGTTTTGTATTCAAAAGCAGCGATGTGAGTGGTTGTGTTATCTCAGGGAATCATGGAACAGACTGAAACACGCCGGCCGTGCGGTGATGTCACCGTCCTGCCGATGGCGCCGTGTTTGCCCTGAACAACCAGATTACTTTGGAGTGCCCTGGCAACCCTCCGCTGTCAGTTTCTCTCTCCATCGGCTCTTCGTGTGTAATTTCCCAATATCAGACGATCACACAGGGATCGTCCCAGTTCGGCTCCATGCTGAGGTCACGTGATGACGGAAGAGACCGGAGGAGCATGTGAGGAGGCAGGGCGCTTTTAAAATTGACACGATAAAGTAAATGAAAAGCTTCATAACTCATTTTAATTGACATGATGAGCTGACGCAGTGAGAGCCGAGGCTCTGTTGCTCTCCGTGGTTTGAACAGTCCAGTCCTGGAATCATCACGGTTGGAGCAGCGCGTGACACGGAGCCTGACGCCGATGACAAAAGGCGGAGAGTCGTCAGGCCCGACCGGATCATTGATTCCAACACCACGCTCTTACTGTCTTTATTCACAGTCTAATGTTAAATAGAATTTAAGAACTGGATTGGACGGCGTCGGCGTGCGGTCTCCTGCTATCAGGGTTTCCTCCTGGAGACGGCGGTGGCTCTTATTTTGTCGTGGTGGCTGTTGATGCTGGGGCTCGGTGACCTTTAACGTGGCCTAAAGGTCACCAACACGAGCTGCGTGAAGCTCCTCCGGTCACATGGAGACTTCCTGACCAGCTGAGAGAGGACAGGAGACGCGTCCTATTTACTATTTCAGCCACTTAACTCCGCTTGCACAGATTCTCCATTGATGCCACAGCCGAGCGCTTCCGGAGAAAAGATTTAATTAGAAATGATTATAGGCAACGTGTAGTAATGTAGAACAAAATAAAACCATTAGTTTTCATTTTTATCTCCGTCGCCTTCATGGCGTCAGTGACTCACTTCATTTACTTGTGTTAACTTAACTGAGACTTTTCAAATCACTTTCAGACATCCAGCTTTTTTACGAGAAGAGAGGAGCAGATGGTTTTTATCCTCGAGTCGCCGCCACGTCTGATGATTGAAGGTGGTAATGAAGCTGTGATGGCCGCCAGGGAGCTGAACACACACACACACACACACACACACACGTTACAGTAGCAGATATTCTATGTCAGCTCATTCTTATTACTGGAAAAAAAATCCAGCAAGCCACATTTAAAGTAAAGTAAAACAGGAAGTAATAAACTTCGAGTCTATGCTGAGAATCTACCAAACAACATTTAACAAGGTTAACCAACATTTTAGAATTCATGTCTGCACGCAATTGCGATGAAGTTTTTACTTCCTTTCTTACACACACACACACACACAAACTGCAGCAGCATGACTGGAGGCTGATCTGCTCTGTACATATTATCTGATCACTGTGTGTGTGTGTGTGTGTCCAGGGGTAGTTTACATTAGTCTGACTCCACCCTCTCACACACAGAAGCAGCGGAGGAGGAAAAAGCTGCATGTGAGCGTCAGGAGGAAACTAACTGGTAACCATTCAACCAACCAGCCACTACCCTTTGAAACCAGTTCACTTCTTGTCTGTCGTTTGAGTTTGTCATTCAACCATTGACTTTGTTATTTAATGAATTCATTATGGGATTATTGTGCTTGTCAGTTACAGAGCCGGAGAATGAGCCGGTCAGTGAGTCAGTTGTTTTCTCTGGTGGTGGGTTGGTTAGTGCTTGACCCAGTTAGTGACGCTTATTTCGCTGTTGAGTTGCTCACTGGAGTGAGGTTACCAAGTTAACACGGAGACAACAAACATGAAGTCAGAGTCATCCATCCCTGCAGCCAGTCAGCTGGTCGGCGGGGGGAGTGACTTCCTCTGTGCTCCGCTGCCTCCAGCTGAACGAGTCATCCACTCATCCAGTGACCCAGCCTCAGTCCGTCATTCATTCACACGCCGGCTGGCTGTGGATGCAGGGCTGCTGGTCAGCTGTTGTTCCCCCTCAGGATCTCACACTGTTGATTCAACAGCGGAGCCGCTGAGAGGTAAGCAGGCTGTTTGTTTGGCCTGTGCGTGCAGTTTGTCCAGGTTTGTCTGCAGGGACGGGGACGGGGACGGGGACAGGGTTCAGCAGGCGACAGGAGTTTATGGATCACGCCCTTTACTGCTAGTTGCTCACGGCTGTTGTGAGCAGCTCCATCCAGGAGGACTGGTCTGAGGACAGTCATGGAGCGTCTCTCACGCTCGGTCTCGTGATGGCAGTGGTGAGGCGGCTGTTTGTTTCATGATGAGCTGAGTAGAAAATATCAGATTTCAAAAAATGTACTGAGAAACAAGGAGCGGTTTGATTGGAATGAAAAGTTGATTGAATAGATTTATCTCCTCATGGGAGTGTGACTTTATGGTCTATTAGGCAACGTGGTCTATCCTCTGAGATGCAAAGGTCTCCCAGTGGACTTAACGTTTTCATTTTTCAAAGAAAAAAGTATTTTATTTTATTTTGGAGGTGAAAGGGTGCGTAATGGAGGGGGGTTAAAACCAACAGTCCCCCCTCTTCCTGAAAGTGAAACCAAAGCATCTCAGATGCCTCCTGGTGGCTGTCTGCAGTATAAGTCTCGAGTCCAGCCTCCTCCATGTTAGCAGATGGGACGTGGACAAACCTCAAAACTGTCTTCAGTCTGCCAAGGATCAAATGGGTTTTACTGGAAATAGTCCATTACTATTGCAACTTTAAAAGACTAAATGAAATGCTTCGATGTTTTCAGTGAATTTATCAACAGTAAAAAGATGTCAGGGAACAAATGGGCAACATTTTTCTGTTTGCCAGTGTCTCTTCTGTCATTAGCAAAATCTAATCAGTTAATTCCCTGTCAGACGTCAGCTCGCTGAACCAAACGTATACACATCCAGCAGCTTTGTGTTTGGAGAGTTTTGTTGTCTCATCCCGAGAAAACACGCCCTGGCTTCTTTTATTTGCCTAGTGAACTGAACCTCTGACACTTCAGCAGAGCAGCTTCTGGGACGAGCTTTGTTTGAACAGCATTATTCCGAAACTAGTCTGACTGCAGAGGTGCTGCCGGTGGACGAGAGTTCAGGAAACGGAGTTTAAGTGCAGAGTCACCGGATGAGATGGGCAGTGCTGATGCTAACTGATAAATATCACTTCCTCCTACTCACGTCTCTGAGCCGATGGTTAATAGTTGACGGGTTATAATAACGTGACAAACACAGGCTCCATTCTGAAAACACAAATCACATGAGAGCGTGGGTGTTGAGTTGGAACGAGAACGGAAGGGAAATGTGAAAAGATGAACCGAGGATTTGTTAGAAGTGAGACTTAACTGTTTTTGAGGCGATCCAGATGCTTTGGCTTCATAGCGCACGCAGCGTATCTCTTCAGATTTAGCCCATTCTGAGTTTGTCACGTTTTCTTAAGTCTGGTTTTAAAGCATAACACGATAAGAAGCATAACATTGAGTAAAATAGTTTTTTTTTTGAGGCTCCTGGGATTTTGAATTGAAACCATTTGCTGCAGTGAAGCTGAATTTCTTATGTGGTGAAATTGGATCCGTTCCTCCGCCTCAGGCACAGAGTCCACGTGGGACTGTGGTGGACATCTACTCATTTAATCCACTAACTTGTAAGAAAGCGGCAGGATAAAGAGTGGAGATTAAATCTTTGGAAGGAATCGAATCTCCCTTAAAACAAATCTCTGGGTATGTTTGGATAAAATATAGTTTATTCGACTGAATTCCTAATAAAAATGCCATAATTTTAATGATTTGCTATTTTCAAAACTTGAATTATAAGAAAACTGGATTGTCACCCAGTAGAGCGTCCACCTCCACCGTTCCCCAGCAGCCTCCCTGTCGTTAATGTCGGTGAATGTCCCTCAGGTGTTTGAAACTCCTCTGCACTGGTTTGATGTTGCCAGCCACCAGCGGCTGTGTAGCTTAGCATCAACGGGCGTCTTGCTCTTTTCATCTCAAGACAGTCTGACGAAGCGGCCGTGTGTCAGCGTTTCCTTATAATAACCCTAAGTGAAGAGAAATATAACTCGATGTCGCTCGACTCCTGGTCCTGAAATAAGATCAGAGAGGTTGGATTGAGAGTCTGGAAACCAGACGGGGATAAATTAGAGTTGACTTGTTGAGATAATTGATGTTATTTAATTATATGAAGGTTCAATTTGTTGTAAACTCTTCATCGCTCCGTGGATCTGCTTTAGGACCCAGCAGACAGCAGCAGGGCGGGCTCGGCTGATGATGATGTGTGTTGCTCTCGAGTCCCGAGGCAAACATCGGGCCCACAAATGAAGTCAGCTGACTGGTCACATGACCTCTGGCTGGTTGAGGCTGAGGGTTATGAGATGAGGAACGCTCCAGTGTGTGAACCAGGTTGCAGGTTCTGCTGGGGTCATGAGACTCGCCGGTTCCAGCACAATGTTCGGTTGTGTGTCCGCAAATCAGTTTGAATTCCACCGTGTTTCCCCCTGATTTCTATTGAATTACCTTTCATGTGGCTGGGCCTAATTCGATTCCTTGAAAAGGGTTCCGATCAGAATGTGAACGTGTGTACCGTCGCTGACTCGGTTGTGTTGTCCTGTCTGGCGTTAATGTGGCTTGATTGAATTTCTCCCAGCGGGTCAAACTCTCACCCACTCTGTGAAGCCAGGATTGATTTCCTGCAGGATCAAGTTTACCCTCTGTGGTGATTCCTTTACCTCCAGCACCGAACAAATCGATTCCCATCAGCCGCAGTTAGCCGTCAAGGCTGATCAGCAAATCTTGGGAGGCTTGAAATTTTGAATAGTTGAATAGTTTCATCCGAACCCTCAGCTCTGGACTGATGATCCCTCCTCGCCAAACGTCTGTAATAACAAACCCCTGTGGGACAGAGATGGACAAAGGTTCTGGACGGACTGAGGGGTCAACCTGGAGGACGTCAGGACAAATCGGATCATCGAGTTATTGATCGTAGACTCTGGACAATAGATTGGTAACGACGGGGCGTCTGCGGCGTCCACAAAACAGCTGCAGAGCAAATTAGTCTGATTCAGTTAAGACAAGGACACAACAGTCAAACACAAAGGTCACAGACAGATGTCTCCTGACCTTTTAACAGAAGTTTTTGAAGGCTTGGACATATTTATCTGATCTCAAGAATATCTGCTCTCGCTCTCTCTTTGTGTTGTTAAAGTTCTGACACTGGGAACAAACGTCCCCCCAGCAGGTTGCAGAATTATTGACTGTTCGCTCTGAAAACACGGATGTTGACTTTCCTCCTCAGCTGATTTCTGAAACTACAACAGCTCGAAGCGCTCACAAACCGAACATTAACGACCTTGATAACGGCCACTCAAGAGTTAAACCCCCCCCCCCCCCCCCCCCCCCCCCATCGTTTGCTGGTTGATGTCCCCCCCCCCGCCCATCGTTTGCTGGTTGATGTGTTAAAACATCAATTCTTTCATCAGTGACCTTCTTCTCTTTGAGTGAAAGCAGATCTGGAAACATCCTCCATAAGCTTTAGACCCACAGAGCTTTTAACATCGGCTGTTAAGTTTCTGTTTCTGACCTCGGCCTGTCTCAGGGTTCGAGGACATCCAGTCTTTGTAAAACTCGGCTTTCTAAGGCCACGACGTTCAAATCCTCATAATGGAACCGTGTTGATGGAAATGACACAGGAAAACTGCAGTAGTTTGGAAATGTTAACAGATGGAGATGGTGAAAACATAGTACTGGTATTTGTAGTTATAGTAAATGATATCCCCATGTATGTGCTAGCTGCTGGCCTGTTTGTTTTGTTGATTGGTTGGTTTTCCAGTAGGATTCCACAGTTTAATTTCTCCGAGCTGGAGATGAATGTACTGCCTGAACGTTTCAGTAACGCCAGTTTAATTATTCATGATACAACAGCGACATGTTGTAGGAGCGTGTAGTATTAAAAGGAGCAGTATTCATTGGAATATTTATAACTGGATCACATCGGAGTGAGTCTGGAAGTCGTGATGCCTGTTGTTGTCTGTCGTGAAGGATGAGAGAGGAGGAAGAGTGAAACACTGCAGCACACACACACACACACAGTCATTTCTTCTCTGTGTTGAAGGACTAGATTGTCGTCGACTCCTCTCTCCTGTGGTGATTGCTCATACATTTTTAATGTCTTTTTGTGCTTTATGGTTTTGTTCTTGTTTGTTGTGTTGAGATGCAGGAAGCAGGGAAAACCTGTCCTCCTCCGGCGCTACGTGACAGAGCTGCGGACGCATCTCCTCCAACCTCCTCTAACAAACATTTAGAAATGATGATATTCTCTACAGTTTGGTTCCGTGCTTGCGTTCATTGTAAGGATACGTGCGTGTCAGCTGACCGAGCTGCTGGTTCACCCTCGGGGAACCATGACTGACGCTGGTCACGCCGCACACCCCTGCTGCTTTGCCACCAGTGACGACAGATCAATAAGCTCAACTCCTCCCCCTTGTCTCACCCCCCGACCCCTCACCTTATTAACACCACGGCGGTTTGAAGCCAAATGTGAGCCAGAGGAGAAAGAAGAACGTGAAGCGTTTCTCCAGAGAGAAACCATCTCAACACTTTCTCAAATGAGCTTGTTTCGTTATTGTTTTCCTTTCCTCTAAAATACCTCGGTTTTGAATTATTAATCCCTCCCAGTGGGACGCTGTTCATTTAATGAAATTCATTTGAAAGCCTGGTTTGCTTTCACCTCCAGTCGGAGTATTACCGTAGACACACATTGACGTGTTGTTTACCGTGATGCATTGTGGTGTTTTCCCACACACCAGCGCTGAGCGGGCATTAGCAGTCGTTTGCAAACTGCGATGGGAAGAAGAACTTTTCCCACCCGCTGATTAATGGATGAAACAGGCTGCAGATTCTTTATTTCACTCCTGACGCCACAAAGCAGTTTATCTCCCGACGGCTTCAGAGGTTGGACCTAAAGCCGAGGGTTTATCCGCTGCAGGCTGGATAGAAAATGACTTAACTTGTCACTTGAGTTATCACGTCAGTAAACATGTTTTCTCAGGAGTTTATGTCTCAGTCTCAGCACGTCTTTAATACAGATGATGCTCCTCCCCCTTCTTCTCCAAATATGGCATTTTATGGTCTTAAAAAACAAGATGGCGCTGGGTGTAATGTTAATGGTAACAAGGCTCCACTGAATGGAGCTTAGCATCTATTGTTAGAGAAAGGAAAATTAAGGAATTTTAAGCCCTGACCTCCCCTCAGGGTTCGTCTTATATACAAAGTTTAATTTCTTACTAAACTAAAGCTCCAGGGCTTTTACAACAATCCGTGTTCCAAGGATAAAGGAGCGTCTGTGCTGCCGTGAGACGCTGAATTCTTAGCAACAAAATTAAACAAGGATTTATTTGTCTGAAAAATTGCAGCTCCCATGAAAATGTACCAGTGGAGCAGCGGTGAAGTCATTGTGATTTAGGCTCCTGTGTCCCCCTGATCTGTCTCAAAGAATCCAACACATTCTGTCTGGCTTTGGTTGAATCACAAGAATTATTATTATTATTATAACTGTAGTTACAAAGCACTTTACCAAGAGGAAGAATTAAAAAGAAAAAACACCAAATATTGAAGGCAACAACAACAAAATGATACAAGTTCATTTAAAATCAAACACATGATGATGATTTTCTGTCGAGCTGGTGATGTGCTGCTAAGAGACGAATCCAGTAATTTAAAACAAATAACGAGGTCTCTTATTGTCCATATGCCGCAGTATAAAATCCCCGGTTGTGATTCTAGCGAATGGTTTGACCGTGGATGTTAATCACCGTAAACAGCCACAGTTTATACACCCCTGGGTTTTATTTATCTCATGATGATTGAATATAACATGTATATATTAATGGTAGTTGTCAGTGCGGCGCCGCAGACACAGTGAGGCTATTGTGAGACGATGAGTGTCCAAAGAAAGCCCAGTGTTCTATGTGCTCCCTCTCAGCAGAGTCTTATGATCCCCGCTCTAAATATACCACATTCAGCCATCAGGCAAACAGACGACAGCGGCTCACTGGATTATCTGAGAATTTTACATGAAAACAACATTCCTCTTATTTATAGATGCCATCAACACCCTTTGGTTGGAGGCCGTCGGCCTCACGGAGCTGCTGCGGCCATCTTCTGCGTCCATGTTCCAAGCCTGAACGTCCTCTGACAGCTGTGCATTTGAAACTCAGTCTGGATGAGCAGAAATTGAGATTTTTTTCTCTAAACAATGACGCAGCCACTTCCTTTTATTGCACCTTCTCGTGCCTTCCCCGATTTGTCAGGCTCATGTCACATGACCCCTGTGGTGAGGAGGACAATTGACTCAGCTGCTGGTGTGAGGCCCGACATGGAGAATCAGTCAGGAGCGTTACCTGCTGTCTTTGCTGCTCATTTTACAGCGTGAAGGAGAGGAGCTGTTACTGAGCCGTGTGATGTGTCTTCAGGTGTGGGACGGGGACTCAGACAGAGACTAAATGTGTGTGGACAGGTCGATTCAGTTTGTCCGTGGTTCAGGTGTGGCAGCAGATGGCACTGCTTCAGTTTCCAGCTTCAGATCTTGAAACTGAGTTCACAGAAAGTTCACAACCAACCGGTGTCACTAGTCAGCACCTCGGGGTCATGTGGGGAAATGTATTAAAACCCTTCCTTCTTTTATAATTATCATTTATGAATCAAAGCATTTCTAACCTTAGAATAAAAGTTATTTCCTGTTCCTCCTCCTCCATTATTCATGTGCTGCTCTCGACTCTGCAGGTTGACATCGCGGTCATCACTATGACTGATGGGGATTATGACTACCTTATAAAGCTCCTTGCCCTGGGGGACTCCGGCGTGGGGAAGACCACCTTCCTGTACCGATACACAGACAACAAGTTCAACCCCAAGTTCATCACCACAGTCGGCATCGACTTCAGGGAAAAGAGAGTGGTGAGAACTCAAGGATGCAGGCCTGGTTACCATGGTTACTGAGGCGTTTTAGTTTTAATTTTTTAAAGAAGGAGCCGTGAGTCAGGTTAGACATATGGTTGGTTTATTTATAAAGATTCAGGCTGGCAGTGCAGGGACAGTTTACACCAAACCATTTCACATCAGAGCAGGGAAATGCAGTAGAATAAAATGATTCCACAGTTTAAATATGAGAAATAAATACAATAGATGCTACAAATTACGTGTGATAATTTGAGGAGGTAGGACTGTGTAAAATAATAAGATAGAACAAAACACTGATGGTACGACCTTGTGAAATCACGTAACACGACCCTGAGACGCTGCTTAACACACTCACCTGTTTCTGGATGAAATATCTTGAGAACACGCCGTGACCTTAGCGTGTACACACACACACACACACACACAGTCACAGAGGACTCAGGTAGAACCATCGGTCTATGAGTCATCCAGAGCTGCTGGAGCTGTGTTCTCTCTGAGGTGTGAAGCCTGTGCAGCACAGGGCTCACTCTCGGCCTCAGAGATGATCTGAATATATTTTTAAGATTCCAGCGACAAACTTCAACATTTCCTCCAGGACTCTGACAGAATCAAATCCCCTCAAAGACAAGTAGCCCTTTGTTCCCCTCCCTGTGAACTGACTCCTGCTGTGAGGTACTTTCGATATTTGTACCTCGGTAACAGAGTACTCTAGATACTGCAGTTCCACAGGATGATGTGTGTCTGTCTCTGCAGGTGTACACAGCATCCAACGCCAATGGGACGGCCACAGGGAAGACCTTCAAGGTTCACCTCCAGCTCTGGGACACAGCCGGACAGGAGAGGTGGGCTGCCTGTGTGTGTCTGTGTGTGTGTGTGTGTCTTCAGGCCTGATGACTCACTACAGGATGATATGGCATTATTTTATTAGTTCAGCTCCTGATGAATATTTTCCAGCTGTGTTTGACTTTGAGATGAAGCAGATGAGAAACATGAGGTTTGAGATGTGGGTCATTGAGAGCAGCAGCATCATCTTCCTCACACATGTAAATCAGAACCTCTACAGCGCCGCACGGTGGTGCTTAGAAGGAACTACACCTCGTGTGCGTTTGTTTCTGTCTGTGAACGCTCCAGGTTCCGCAGCCTGACGACGGCGTTCTTCAGAGACGCCATGGGGTTCCTGCTGATGTTCGATCTCACCAGCCAGCAGAGTTTCCTCAACGTCAGGAACTGGATGAGTAGGTTTTTTCTAATTCTTTGTCACACCTGTCAGACATTTGCCTGCGTGACGATTTTCATATTCTGTATTTGCACACCTCATTTGTTTGTCATCGCTTCTCATTCCTCTCCAGGCCAGTTGCAGGCCAACGCCTACTGCGAGAACCCAGACATCGTGTTGGTGGGAAACAAGGCCGACCTGGCCGACCAGCGGGAGGTTCAGGAGAAACAGGCCAAGGAGCTGGCCGATAAATACGGGTACTTATACGTTTCCTGCACATGGTTTTGTACTGACTGAAGCAGTGTCAACGTCACGCAGTAATTTACAGGTTCAATTTATTCCTAAAACGTCTTCTGTTCGTGACCCTGGCAGGATCCCGTACTTTGAGACGAGTGCGGCCACGGGGGCGGAGGTGGACAAGGCGGTGATAACGCTGCTGGACCTGGTCATGAAGAGGATGGAGCAGTGTGTCGACAAACCGCCCGTCGAGCCAGCCAACGGTAACGGCGCCGCAAAGCTCAGCGATGCACAGCCCAACGAGAAGAAGTGCGCGTGTTAGGTCACGAGGCGTCCGAGGAAACGACCCGTCAGTGCGCGACCATTGTCCCCTCCGTTGTTTACGTTCCTCCGCCTGTCATGTTTGATTGCATGTTTCTTTGTCGTCTCTGAAACTATCCTTTAACCACCTTCTTCTTCTTCTCGTCCCCTCTGAACCGCCCACCTCTGAGAACCGGGATGAATTTAAGACTGGGGGAAACAGTTGAGTCACCGTCAGACACGTAACGCGTGTCGTTTGTCACCAGGGTTCACGGGTGCTTTGATTTCAATCAGCCAAAACTTTAGTTTCAAACTTGAATCTGGTTCTAAAAGAGTTTCCACCGGCGCAGGCTGAAAGTTCAAAAACAAAATATCAGCTAACAACGTTCTGCTGACGGAAGTTAAGTACAAAGATTTAGCTAACCCATGTTTGGCTTAAAAAGGTTGAACTAACCTGTTAGTTATAAAAAGGTAAAGTTTAGTTTTAAAAGTTAAGCAAAACGTTTGTTAGCTACACTTCTAAAACATTTGCAAACTGTGTAAGTTAAGTTAAATGTTTCACTAAAAAAACATGAGCAAACACGAGAGGCCCAGTTTTGTTTGTCCGACAAACAAGTCTAAAAAAAAAAAGTATTTATTCAGATAATGCAAATTCTGTTTGTCATGAAAACATGTGAATGTTTAAACACGGAGAAGCAGCTCATCAGGCCTCCGTGATGTTTTTGGCTGAAAACAGATCTGCTGGTTGTTGAAACTTATAATCCCTGTTGTGTCTTCATCCGACAACAGAGCATCATCAAGTGTTGTTCCGAACCGATCTACTGCCAATGTGTAGCTACACAACTCAGCCATCTTGTTTTCTTGGTGGTTCCATCGTCAGCAGACGTAGGAACATTTCACAGCTGATAATCATTAAAATAAAAATAAACTTGAGCTCTTCAGAGCAGCTTTAACCTCTTTTTAACAGATAATCACAGAGTGTTAAGTTAATCTTTGAGGCCCCTCACGTGACCAAGATTTTTAGAATAAGACTATTTACACTAGAGGAAATGTAAAATACAAAATTATTGTTGTTCAGTTTTTTTAACGCCCATCAAATTGTCTCAACTGAAGCTGTCACATTCCCTAAAAATACAAATTCATAAACAAGAAATGTCTGTGCTCTGAACTCGTCCTCAGTGGATAAAAACGACCATAAGAATATTTAGTTAGTTAAGTTTCAAAAATGTAACTTTGGCTCCGAGATGATTTCTTTTTGTTTTAGGTGCAACTCAACGTTTTCCCTGATATCAAGCGAGCCCTCGCTCAGCCTTACTTCCTGAACAATCTTGAGCAGAGTTGAGTTTCCCCTGAAACATCGGAAATCTGCAGTTCTCTTGTTTCTTTTCCTGCTGCCGGTTCGACCTGTTCTTTCTCTAACTTGTTTGTCCTCCTCGTCCCAACATATCGCTATAAAACGTTCAGATCTCTGAAACCAGAAGCTGCCAAACGGGTGAGAACTAATTTATGACGCGGCTAATTCACCAAAACAAGGTCACATTATCATTATGTTTATTTAATCTGTGCCAAAAAGAAAGTGGAAACGCCACAGAGAATCAATTCTGCTTTTTACTACGAAAAACTCCTGCCTGTTTTGGTTAAATGTCAAGCAGTCGTTTGCCAACAGCTGATCTCGGTGCCATACACAACACTAACCAGGACGTAGCTGTCCAGACGGGGGTCACGTCCTCCACCAGTTATTGAGCTGCTTTTTGACGGCCATGTTCTCAGATTGTGTCTCAGCAGGTTTGTTGTACAGTTTCATAATTTAAGTCCTCATGATGTACAGGTTGTTTTCTATAGGCTATGCATTGCGAATCATGTGAGAGAGCATGCTGTGTTATTTTTTTAGTTTTGATTCATTATGTTTATTTAAGACCTTGAACGTTGTTAAAGCTGAAGTTGAAATCTTTGACCACCAGGGGGGTGGGTGTGGCTGTGTAGTTAGAAAAGAATTTGCCTGAATGTTCCAGTTTCTCTGCTGGTCGATGCTGGGCAGGTCAAGTTTGATCCTCCACATCCTATTTTAGGAACCTCTGCCCCCTGCTGGCTGGATGAGTCAGAGCCAGACAGTTCACTCTGAGTAAACCTTTGAAAATACAAAACTCTCTATTCAGAAAAAAGTACCGATCCAGGTCCTCAAGACTTTCAATGGGTATTGATTTTTGAAACCATTAATTAAAACGAAATTACATTAGTTGCCTTTGATGTCATGTCACCTTACGTGAGCAAGATGACTGAAGACCACTTCAGGGGAATTCAGTCATTTCACATTGAAAGAAGGAACAGCAACAGAATCTCTGAATGATTGGCTTTATGTTTTACATTTAAAACGTCACAGTTCAAATTCTCCAAATTGAAACTTTTTTTTTTTTAAATCGATGCCTTTGATCCTGACAATCTGAACCGACTCATCAGCTTCTGTCGCTCGATGTCTTATTTCTCATCTTAACCGCAAGTCTTTGGGGTTTTTTGTAGCATCACGTTTCCACGTTTGTCTCGAAGGGCCTTGTTGGTTTTTACATGGGACGTTTCCACAGTTTGAAGAGTCATGTTGTGCCTGTTCGCACCTGAACCTCTGTCACGTGTGTGAGCTACTGAATATTTTACTGCATTATTATTGTTATTATAGATTCCAGAGCAGAGGCGCGCTGGAGGCCTGATGATGTTGTTTTTGTGCCCGATATATCGAAATGACTAATTAATCCAAATACCTCTTAAGAGCTTTTATTTTTGGAAATCCTCTGACGTCTGCGGTTCGTACGCGTTTGTTCTGTGTCACCGTGCGTACCGATGCCTGTGCGTGTGTGTCTGTTGCACCGTCAGCATGTTTGACACCACGAGAAAGGAATGACCTGTGATGTGTTTAGTGTTCCTGATGTCTGAGCTTCAAATAAATCTCTGTGGTTGTTTTTACCCTTTGGCTTTCTTTCTCCACAATGATGTGACTTTCACACGGAGGCCAACGCGTCTGAGGAGAAAATTGAAATAGAAACATTTTCATTTTCACCAACCGCAGTATCACCGCAGCAAACAAACGTGGCACCAAGCATTTAACTCTTTAGAAAATGGAGAATGAAACTTGATGTGTGAAAAAGCACATTTTACTGTCTCCTGTGCACAAAATGCATTTCAGCTTCAGGATTTGTCAGGATTTTTACTGCTTTTTACTGGCGTTAGGGTTGTATGACAATGAGGAGACGAATTTCACCAAGAACAAGAGCGGGCAAGTGGCTCAGTGGTAGTGCGCTCGGCATTTGGAGCAGAAGTTGGCCGGTTCGAATCTCGGTTGCGGCGAGGTGCGTGACGCAAGAGGTGGGTGTGCGCTGCGGAGCGCCCCCTGGAGGC
>JAFBJW010000814.1:1150356-1205356 GCA_016785235.1 Pseudorhombus dupliciocellatus
CACCAGGGGGCCCTCCGCAGCGCACACCCACCTCGCGTCACGCACCTGCCACCAGGGGGCGCTCCGCAGCGCACACCCACCTCTTGCTTCCCGCAACTGCCACCAGGGGGCGCTCCGCAGCGCACACCCACCTCTTGCGTCACGCATCTGCCTCCAGGCGGTATTCGAACCGGCCAACCGCGGCTCCACCACTGAGCCACTTGCGGTGAAATTCCTCACCTCATTCGGTATTCGAACCGGCCAACCTCGGCTCTACCACTGAGCCACTTGCCCACTTTTGTTTGCGGTGAAATTCCTCACCTCAGTCGAGATTCGAACCGGCCAACCTCGGCTCCACATGCCGTGTGCTCTACCGCTGAGCTATCGTGCCGCTCTTACGCCGGGTTCAATTTATCTTCTCAACCTCACACAACCCTAACTCAAACCTTAGATCAAGGAGTAAAAATCCAAATCAACCGACATGCCACAACCGGGATTCAAACCGGCGAACCTGGGGTCCCCAGGCCGAGTGCTCTACCAACTGAGCTACTTGCAGACTCTTGTGCTTGGTGAAATTCGTCTTCTCATCCTCACACAACCCTAACTCGAACCTTAGCTCAAGCAGTAAAAATCCAAATCAACCGACATACCACAACCGGGATTCAAACCGGCGAACCTGGGGTCCACAGGCCGCGTGCTCTACCAACTGAGCTACTTGCAGACTCTTGTGCTTGGTGAAATTCGTCTTCTCATCCTCACACAACCCTTATTCCAACCTTAGATCGAGCAGTAAAAACTCAAACCAACCGACCGACAAGCCACAACCGGGTTTCGAACCGGCAAACCTGGGGTCCCCAGGCCGAGTGCTCTACCTACTGAGCTACTTGCAGACTCTTGTGCTTGGTGAAATTCGTCTTCTCATCCTCACACAACCCTTAGACACGAACCTTAGATCGAGCAGTAAAAACTCAAACCAACCGACCGACCGACCGACCGACCGACCGACCGACCGACCGACCGACCGACCGACCGACCGACCGACCGACCGACCGACAAGCCACAACCGGGTTTCGAACCGGCAAACCTGGGGTCCCCAGGCCGAGTGCTCTACCTACTGAGCTACTTGCAGACTCTTGTACTTGGTGAAATTCGTCTTCTCATCCTCACACAAACTCGAACCTTAGATCTAGCAGTAAAAAATAAACACGCAACCAGGATTTGAACCAGCCAACCTGGGATGCCCAGGTCTTGTGCTCTACCACTGAGCTCTACCAGACACTCTCGTATCAGATTAATTTCCTCTCTTCATCCTGACACAACCCAAACTCCAACCTTAGATCGAGCAGTAAAAATCCAAACCTAACGACAAGCCACAACTGGGATTCGAACCGTCCAACCTGGGATCTCCAGGTTTAGTGCTCTGCCACTGAGCTATCCAGCCTTTAATATGAAGAGTCAGTGCAGGGTTCAAGGTTCAAGGTGCTTTATTGTCATTTCTCCATAAGTGAGACAGAGTCATGAGATTGCATTTCTCAAGGGCCCGTGGTGTTGCAGTAATTGTTAGTATACAGACAGTACACAGTGTTAGTGGTAATCTAAGGTTAAAAAAAAAAAAAAAAAAAAAAGTAGTATAACAATACACCATAGGGTATTATATATATACCACAAGAAATAAAACAAAGAATAGTATAGCTAATACACCATAGGGTATAAAATGTACTCATATTAAAGTATATTAATTTGTCAATAAGGCACATAGAACATAAAACATACAGTTTTTTTTTTTTTTTTGCACCGTTGATGCTCAGAGGAGCATGCAGAGGGCGGGCTCTCCTGAAGTCCACAACAATCTCTTTTGTCTTCTCCACGTTGAGAGAGAGGTTGTTGTTGTTGTTTGTAGGTTTTGAGCTGGGGTGTCAGACTGGCGGCCCAAATGCGGCCCCCTGCCTGTCACGGGTGTATGAAGGACCCAATTGCAGCACAAAATGATAGACTTGATCTCTCAGCTTCAATCTGTCTTCCAGGTGGGAGCCAAGCACAGTGGAAATACGCTGAGGGGGACGGTAGCAGGAGAGCAGGACTGTGACACCGCTGCAGTCCAAATTTATACTGTCAGTGTGGCCCCTCCATATAATGATAACATACGGCGCTACTGGAAGAACTTGACTATTAGAAAACGAGTAATGGCTGAACTAAAATTCTTACTTTGTATATTTATTTTTTCTTCATATTTTGTGTTAAAAATAAAAATTAGGATATTTAATAACATTGGAATGTTTTTATCAGATCTTTTCTTGTGGAAAACCTGAGGCGGCCCAGCCTCTGCCTCCAGTGGCCCCCAGGTAAACAGAGTTTGAGACCCCTTCCCAGACTGGGAAGCACAAACTCCACTTCAGAACCACACGCCTCCACCACCACCGGACATATGTGTGTGTGTGCATGTGTAACATGAAGGAGGAGAAGATGAAGCTACTCTGGGACAGAGGCAGGTCAGCCAGAGCAGATTTCCTCAGCTGCTTTCACATTTCAGAATTTCGAAAAACAATTTGAGCGAGTTCCTGCGGGAGGACGAGGGGCGACGGAGGCTGCTCCTCTGGCAAACACGCTGATTAATAATCTCTGCTTATCACAGCAGGAGGATCTTTTTTCATGCCTGCTCTTGGAATCTTGTTCCCAAAGGAAATATTTTGGCTTCTAATATTTGGACCAGATCTTTAGACAGATTCAAATTCAGTCCCTCTGAGTTTTAATGTGTTGATCGTGTCGAGACAAGTGAATTGTGGGATTTGACAGCTGATTAAAGACGAGTTCGTACAATAACTTTGGAATCTTATGTGTTTGTTCTTCATCACTGTGTCTCTTCAACATTAGAAACACAAAGTCTAATCTGTTAATTCCAAGAGGCATGTGTTGTAAGCTTTTTACTGCTAGATCTAAGGTTGGAATAAGGGTTGTGTGAGGATGAGAAGACAAATTTCACCAAGCACAAGAGTCTGCAAGTAGCTCAGTGGTAGAGCACTCGGCCTGGGGAGCCGATGTTTGCCGGTTCGAATCCCGGTTGTGGCTTGTCGGTTGATTTGGGTTTTTACTGCTCGATCTAAGGTTGGAATTAGCGTTGTGTGAGGATGAGAACCCAACGCCAACCTTGCCTGATTTGTCGAGTGTGTACTTGCCTTCACAGACAGAACAATCAGGTACAAAGAATTCACAGTGGAGAAGATTTATTAGCATTTTGTTTTAGGAAACTTCTCACCACAAGAGACAGCATGAAACAAACATAAATACCCGACTGGATCCTGTGGAACATGAAGTGTGGTTAAAAAATAATTATTTTTACATATCCATCAACAGAAGATTAAAGAAAAAAAAATACTTGTGACGTTGTGAAGTAATTAGGTCCCGACATTCAAACATTAAAATATCTCTTAAAGAAAACTTTCCAAAACACACAAACATCATTGAGCGTAAACATGTGTCTCTAAGACTGTAAAAATATCCACAATTAAGATCTGAGAATTAAAACAGTGAATAAAAGTGATGATTTCTATTTGATGACTCCTTTAAACGTTAACTCTATTGTCTGTCATGAGATCAGAGAAACATTTGGTCTCATGAGCGGACACGTTGTGAGTTTCAGTAAAACATTAAGATACCCAAAAATACCTGAAACTGAACTTTAATCTCTTTAAATCTCATTCTCTAAAATTAACTTTTCCCCGGCGAGTGACTGCAAACAAAGAAAATTCAACGATCTTCATCATCTCACAATAACAACACAAAAACAATATTCAATATAAATAACCAGGGAACTGTTTGTGTGTCTGTTAAATGTTAGCGTGGAATAGAAGTATAAATACTGCAGAGGATGAACTAAACTCTTTCTAACATGAAGAACCCTCATTATGAGACCACTAGAAAACAGACCATCGATAAGTAAACGTTTACTTTGAAACTCAAAACTTTTGAATCTATTTAACATGTTTTTGTTTTTTATTTACATAAAAATATTTAGCTAATTTCAATTAATTTGCTTGTTTTTGTGTTTGTGGTTGTTGTAAAAACTTTTGTGATTAAACTTCAATTTAAATATGCTACTTTTAAGATTTTAAGTAGATTTGTATCAAAGCATCTTTACAAAAATCTCGTCTATTAAAAAAAGACTTTGATTTGCCTTCATGGTTTTATCGACTGTTTCAGTGAAGCTGTGAATTAACCAGTCAAGCTTTTAATTTGAATGTGTTGTATTTCCTGCTGTAAATTCTTAAAAGCAGGATGAAATTTGATGATGAAAATGGAAAAAAAATCTGGATTAAGACTCATCAAAAAGCCATCATCTTTAAACCATAAGAGCAAACAAATACTTTTTAGAACAAAGTTGTATCTTTTCTTGGACGACCGGTGGTGGCAGGTTTTAAAAAACATTCCCTGTCTTCACTGTCAGTGAGATATATATATATATACTGTTTAAACATATACATACTGTCGGAATGTTCAGAGGGTTCAGACTTTGGTGACCTGTTGTTCTGTGTGCTGCGTGACACTTCCTGTTTGAGGCGGCAGCTCATTGTCTTCGTCGTCCACACTCAGGTCCAACCTCAGGTTATCCAGAGTCTGACGGATGGAAAGAGTCTCTATCTGTCTGTGGGACACAGAGAGACAAAGGAGGTGGATTAGAGAGGAGATCATCTTCATCTTTAAAAAGGAGAAGTTCTGAACACGCGAGTGGGCGGAGTGAAGAGGAGGAAGAGACGTACTTCTTCTGCTGATGGCCTTGCAGCTGCTTCCGCAGCGAGGCGTTTATCTCCATCTCCTCGGACAGCTCCCTCTGGGTCATGCGGTGATGCGCCTCCTTCCTGCTGGCGTCCTCCTCTGCCTCGTTCAGCTGACGCTTCAGGGAGCGGATCCTCTGGTTCATCTGGACGATCACCGATCGAGAGGGTTAGTCTGAGCCTCCCTGGGGTTAATGAGTTAGTTAATGTGTGTGTCTCACCAGGTCTTTCTGCTCATTCGCTATCCGGTGCTCCTCCTCCACCTGATCACTCAGCTCGTTGATTCTTCTCTCCAGTTTACTGATGGTGTTCGCCAGGACAGCTTTGTTTCTGCATCAACACACAAACATCACAACTTATTAAAACAGTAAGAAACGTTTTTTTTCCCTCCAGCTGATGTGGGCGTGACGGTCACTGGTCTGTGAGCAGCAGAACATGCGACCCACCTCTCCTCGGTCCTCAGCAGGTTCTCCAGCTCTTTGGCTCGACTCTCCGCTCTGGAGACGACGTCGTCCTGAACCCTGGAGCTCTGCAGCTCCTCCACCTCCAGACGCAACTCACGCAGCTGCGCACAGAGATTCAAGTTACAGACGGACAAGTGTGAGCTGCTCCGTGAAGTGAGGATTACGCACACACCTGTCTCTCCATGGTGACTTTGTCAGTCTCCAGTTGGTCGTTCAGATCTTTCTCCTGAATCACCTTCAGCTGCAGCTGCTCCATCTGATCACAAACACGAAGTGAGTGGACGCTCGACAAAGACGCGAGCGCTGTTTCTTTTCAACTCTGCTGCCTTGAACCTGTTCGATGGCCCTCTTGTGTTTGGCCGCCCATCTCTGCTCGCTGTCGTGCAGCTCCTCCAGGTCGCTCTCCATGTCGATCATCTTCTCCTGAGACACAAAGAAAATCATTCCAACTTCTGACCTGAAGCTCTCCGTCTTTATGTCCAGTTTTTTTCGCGTGTGTGGAGTTAGAACCCAGAGTGTTCGTACCTGAGCCTGCTTCAGTTGTTTGGCCATATCGTCTCTGCTCTGGTTGGTCGCCTGCAGCTCCATGTGGAGGTCCTCCACCGACCTCTCCGCCTGTTTACACTGCAGCTGTATCCGCTCCCTCAGCTGGATCTCCTCCTCCAGGGTCCGCTCCTTATCGATCAGCTTCCCAGAAACCTGCGCAGGTCAAACACTCGTCTCACACGGTTCGTACAACCAGGCAGCCGGGACAGCGACAGGACGGGAGCTGGCTCTACCTCTCCCTGCAGGCGGCCGACGAGGCTCTGCAGTCGCTGCAGCTCCTGCTCCTTCTCCAGCAGGGACTCCTCCAGCTCCTCCACCCTCATCTGGGCGTCCTCGCGTAGCTTCTGGTGCAGGTTCACCTCAGCGGTGGCCTGTGAGGACACCAGCAGGGCCTCGCCCAGCTGCGGACACACGGGACGCAACACGCGTGTAAATCCAAACCGTTACATCTTTGCATCAACGGCGAGCAACAGCGCCCTCTGCAGCCACATGGGGAGATTCCTCCTGCTCCGAGAAACAAACTGACAGGACAGAAACATTCAAAGTCTCCCCTGTACCTCCGTCTCCAGCCTCAGGAGGTTGCTGTTGAGCTCAGACGTTCTCTTGTCCTTCGTGTCCTTGTCCACCTCCAGCTCCTCCAGCTGTCTCTCGGCCAACCACAACTTCTCTGACAGCGCCTTGGCGTGCTGCGTCTGCTTCTCCAGGTTCTCCTGAACATACGACACACACACACACACACACACACACACGTATCACTCACAAGTGTAAACAATGTTTCTGCGTCTTCAGGAGACAGGACTGAAACTCTACCTCGGAGTCCTGGATGCGGTTTTTGAGCGACTGCTGGAGGAAGTTGAAGGCGTACTCCTGCGTGTTGGCCTCCACCATCATCTCCCGCGCCTGCCGCACCTCGATCTGCCGGAGACAACAGTTTTCATCACCACCGTGTTTCGCAGCGTCGCAGTCTCAGAATCGTCTCATCGCCTCATCCTCACCTCCATCTCTCTGTACTTCTCCGCCATGGCCTGACTCTCCTTGTCCATTTCTATCATGTGCTCCCTCATCTTCTTCATCTCGTTGGTCAGCTGAGCGTTGGCGCGCAGCACGTCCTCGTTGTTCACCAGGAGGCCGCGCATCTCGAACCTTCACAGAGGAACACACGCCGACAGTTTGAACAGAGAGAGAGAGAGAGTGAGAAAACGATCGTCAGCGGCGAGACGAGCGACACAAGAAATAATAAAAAATAAAAATATCAAACAAAGCAATGTCAGGCAGAAAGTTTGTAAAGATGAACTTGAAAAACAAAAATAGGTTTAAAGGTGAGTTCAGGCTCCAAGCTTATAAGAAAGAAATAAAAATAAATATGGAAAGAAAGACAAACCTGATCTGGTTCCTCTCCTTCTCCATCTCCACACTCTCTGCCTCGAGGAACTGGTTACGCTGGAGAGGAAACACACACACGTGTGTCAAACGGGAGCGGACAACAGGCAGACTCAGGAGGTGAATGGACACACACGCTCACCCTCTGACAGTTCTCCAGCTGCTTGGTCAGCTCCTCGATGTAGTCCTTCTTACCGGGCCCACCCAGGGTGCTGGAGCGGGCGCTGTAGTGTGAGCTGGGCAGCACCTGAGGTGGGACAATGAAAACACGCCATGAGGAGCGGAGCTGGCGGGCGAGCAGCGGATACCTGCCCAGAGCAGTGTCAGTGAACGCACCGCGTGGTGGACCTCCGACCGTCTCCTCGCCAGCGTGTCGTAGGTGGAGAACCGAGAGCGTGTCGGGAGGGTGGACGACATCCCCACCGCACTGCTGCTGTGGCCGTTGAGGCTGAACAGGTTCATCTCGGAGGTGGCAGGAGACAGGAGGCCCGGAGCCTGGAGATGAGGAGCAGGAGCAGCTAACAGCTAAATCCTTCAATTATTGTTAGTTCAAGCATTAACTCGTTCATATTTATTTATCAGAACTGCTAACACGTTCAAAAAGTGTTGAGCCACTCATTTAATCTTGAATTTTTCTAAATCTACTACGACTTTGTCTTTTCTGAAGTGAAAGCGTCATTTGCCTCAAAAATCCAATATATAAAATATGAAATAATTAAAGAACAGCTGATCAGAGGAATGGGAATCAAACCTTGAACTCTGACATGCGATGCATGGGGTTGTAATCCATGGAGGCGGCTGTGGTGTACGGGCTGTTGAAGACCCGGGGGGGACTGTCAACAACACCCAGCTGTAAACAAACAAACAAACAAACAACAGCAGACTGATGTCAGAGCTCATCATGACAGAAAAACACAGCAAACCATTTAACTGGAAATCAGTTTGGGTCTTAAATGAAAACAATTAAAATGAAAATAGGCCACGAAGGGTGCTAATAAACTATTAAACATATAAACATACATTTAGCAAACAAGTTCAACAACGTGACAAAGGAACAAAGGTTCAAACGCAGGAAGAATCTGTGAATCTTTCAGTGAAGCTCTCAATAAAAAGAGTGATAAAAGTGTGGCGTGCTGATTAAAATACAAAACAATGACAACAGTAAATATCATGCTAATTAACGATGATCGCGAGGTCAACTACTGATTGTGCAGATAAATCAGATGATGTGATTCGCTGGGAGACAAAAAAAAAAGAAGTTCCTGTTCGTTTTTAACTCAGAGTTTCTCAGCTCTTATTAAATTCATCTTTCACGGCTCGTTTGGAAAAGAATCTGAAATATTCAAAGCAGCTGAGAAACTCTGGTTCAAATGAATCGTGTGAAACAGACGAGAAACCTTCAGTTTGAGTTTCGTCCATTCGGGGGTGTCATTTAAACACTGAAAAAGAAAAATGGATGCTGCATGTTGATTAGGATAATAACACTATATAAATATATATATACTGAGTCTACTAAACACAAAGAGAACTTCAGCTATAAAGACATTTAGTGACACTGCAAAATAAATGTAGTTTTACTCATGGAAGACTTTTAGTTTGCAGATTAGAACAGATTAATGCTTTGTCCAGGAGGTGGCACTGTTTGATAACTGGTGCTGCGTCTAATCCCAGTCTCTCTCTCACACACACACACACGATGGTTCCGTCTCACCCACCCTGTCGGACATGGTGTCCCAGTCCCGTGAGGCGAGGGACTCCAGGGACCCTCTGAAGTGGTTCGGCCCCAGCCGGGATGTCTCCCATCGGGACATCCTGGGGCCGTTCTCCCCGGCCGTCAGGCTGCCGCCCGGAGCCTCCGCCTCCCGGCTGCTCACCCCGTTGGTCTTCAGCTCGTTGTTGAGGAACAGCTGATACTTGGGGTTCTGGCTGGGGGTCACAGCTCTGGGCGTGATGGGCTCGTCCTCCAGCGGGCTGTCCAGCTGCTTGTTGGAATCCAGTTCGGGCTCCTGGAGGAGGAAGGGGCCAGAAAATGAGTTCCAAAGCAGAAAGATGCAGAATTCCACACGTGGCCGTGACATCATCATCATCATCATGCAGCCGCAGTGAGCGAAGCTCATTGAAATGAAAGAATGAGGAGAGAAGCCACATGTTTAATTAGCAGGCCTGAGGACCGCGGTTCTGTTCGTTGGTGCGGACTGAGCACGGCACGGCGGCGTGCGGCGGTCATGCGAGCAGATGCATTGTGGGCATGCAGAGCCATGCTGTCCATGCAGAGAGGTTTGCGTGGGCTTTTTAATTCTCTTACCGATCCCATTCCAGAATCTGCCACCGAGTCTCGACCACATTCTACGAATTGCGTTTTGGTCGCGGTGTGTGATTTCTCAACGCTGCCTCCTGCTGGACAGTCAGTCCTGGTCTGGTGAGCCTCGTTCTGACGCCTATCTCCAAGCGGAGGAGTCACGGTGATGTTGGGAACCGGACTGTCCTCCGCGGAGACGCTGCTCGGGATGGACGGAGTCGACGTGGACATCGAAGACTTGAAACCGTCCTCAGACTTCACACTTTGTCCGACTCCGCACAAACCAGTCGGGGAGACCGGGTCTGAACCGGAGAATCTACCGATCAGGTCTTTGACGCTGCCGGCGCGGTGCAGGTTTGAGCTACGGGCCCGGCCTGCGGGGGGCCTCCGGTCAAGGCTTTTGCAGAGCTGCACTCTCTCTTCTTCGTTGGTTTGGTTTGTTTGCTGAAAGACGTGAACACAGCAGATCTACAAAAAACAGTCTGGGCAGCAGCGAGGAGAACTGATGCATGTTTACACGATGATAAAAATATAAACAGAGCGCAGAGAGAAAAGTTCAGTTCAGTTAATCAATCATTAATTATTTTAGTTTTAAGCGTCGCGATCGATTCCACTGGGACCTCGATTCACCAGCTCCGAATCACACAAGATGGCGGCGCTCGTCTTTGGGATAATATGGCATCAGAATTGGAATCGTCTGCGAATCATCTTTATGATTTAACGTTGTGTTTTAAACCGAAATCAAACTGTTGAAACCCTGTAGTTTGAACTTTATCATTCCTTGAAAGCAGCACATTAACAGTTTAAATCTAGACTCTAAGGGGGGGGGCAGGAGGTGACTGTTGGAATGCATACATAATGACATGAGGTCTAGTGTGTGTGTGTGTGTGTTTGCATCCTGAAATAAATCCCCATTGAGTTACAGCAACATCTGCTCACTCATCTGAAAAAAATAATCCCCCGAAACAGAGCATCCCATTTTCTCACACACAAACACAGAGGACAACACACAGACGGACAGGGGGACAGAGGGACAGACTCCAAAATTCAAATGCTCTGACAGTGGAAGAGGAAAATCGCTTCTCTTTTCTTTGCCAAAAAGCCACTTGAATAAATCCAGCTTTAATTAACAGTCGTAAGAAGACGGCCGACGCCACTCACAGAAATGAAGTGGCGAGCGTCCAGAGGGTTTAACTTTCAGGGCTCGAGGGTCCAGAGCAACGAGTGGCCTTAATCCAGGGACTCGCCTGGACGGCTTCCCCCGGGGACGCTGAGCCGAGGCTGGGACAGAAGCTGGCGGGGGACCGGGACGGCAGCGGGATCGAGTTTTAATTGTTGACTGGGGTGGAATCAGATTGTTTTGAGTTTTTAGACGAAGATGTGGAAGAAATGATTGAATCCTGATTCGGGATTTCCTAACATGTGGCGGGAGAGAAGTTAAAGATGCGTCCTCAGGAGAACGAGGACGACCAGCTTCAGAACTTTAAATAGAAACCATTTATTCTATATATATATATATATATATATACATATTTAGATTTCCATGTTCCCTCTGCTAACATGGAGGAGGCGTGTTTATGACATGCAAACAGACACCAGAGGGCAATCATTAGACACACACACACACACACACACACGGTCCCTGTGGCCTCACTACAGTACACACATATGGCATGGAGCCGCACACCATCTGACCCAGATATATAACAGCAATGCACCCTGGGAAACACTGAGGCTGTTTCGCTGTAGCTCGGAGCAGAAGAGCTCTGGGTTTTTATTCCAGAGGAAAAGTTCGGTTGAGGCTGTTCACAAGTTGCCATGTTTGGAGGGGAAGGGGGTGGAGCCCGACACACCCTCTTTTCACCTGTCACGTGCACCCATTGGACAAAACTAGCCGTCAATCAGAAGATATCAACGACTCAGATCCGTCGGAGCTTCATGGCCTGACGGAAGTAAATCGTGAATAACCAGTGACGGCGTGGGTCATGTGACACGGAGCTGCATTTGGCCCGAGGCAATCTGCTCTGCAATATGTTCCCGTGTTGTTGTTGTTGTTGTTTGCGCCCCGTGGCTTTAAACGACTGAGATTAAACTACAGACCGCCGCCCCGTCCCAAACGGCTTCACCCCTCCACGGATAATGATCCTCTGAACCATCAGGCTGAAACTAATCTTTTCATTATTTAATGTGGGAATATGAAAATGATCAGGGTGTCAGGCTGTCACAGATTAACATGAGGACATCTATCAGTGATATGTTAAATACGGGAATTAAACACAGATTATTAAATTCCCACATGTCAGTCGAGGAAAAGTTAAAAACCAGCGGAGGGAAATCTCTAAATGTCAGTTTTTAATTCCGTGAATATTAAACACTTCCTGCATCTGTCCCGCACAAACACATCGAGCAGCGCGTCATAGTTTCTCTTCCCACGCCGATGTTTGCAGACAGATTTCCCCATGAGCATCGAGCCCAGATGTTCTCGCACCTGAGTCCATCGCTCAGGTTCCAGAGGTTCCAGAGGTTTGATGACACGGACGTGTCTGAATCTTTTTGATTTAGTTGATCCAGCTCTGACCAAGCGCTGTCGTTCTCTGCTTTGGTTTTAATTTGTCTTTAAATCCAAATGTGGATGGTAAATGCATTTGATATCGATGTGCGGATGGAGTCACACTCAGCTGGTGTTTTCTGTGTCAGATCAGAAACTAATTCCATTACTCTAAATCTATTAAACTCAGCTTGAAACAGAATGAGAATTAACCCCAATAATCTCCTGAGCCTGTGACTGAGTGGCTCTGAGGACACACGGTCTGATCGGGGCTGATGATGTCGAGGGTTTGAAAACGCCACAGAGTCTTTTAGACTCTTGTTTGATGAGCCGTTATTTCTGGGATCAGGGTTAAAACCTGCTGTCAGCTGTAAAATCCCCTTTAACGGGAAGCTGACCTGCTTCCTGTTGACTCGGTGACGAGGTGACAGGTGGAAATATTCCCGTCAAACCCCGGTGCTCGTGCTCCTGCTGATTACGCTGACACACTCACTCATTCATTAAGGCCGAGCGCTTCCAACTAATGTTTGATTTTACGGAACAAACAAACTTCTGTGAGCTCCAGGAAACGACGTGAATATTCTTTTGGGTTAAAAGAGACGTTTGTTTGTTAAATTGAAGAGCGGGAACATTTCCTATGAATTAAGTTTGTCAGCTACAGATGCACAGAAACATCTGGATTACAGCCGAGTGACATTCCCACTGTTTATTCTTCATTATCCAGTAAAGCTGATCCTAAGTGATGGAGAGTAACTTCGCCCACAGCAGCTGTTTAACCCAAACACTGGCTTTCTGTGGCAGTTTCCCGTTAAACTCTTAATGAAGAATCTGTTTGATTTATTCTTTAATGATTCTGGGCGATGTGCAGAGACGCAGCGCGCCTGTCGGCTGCTGTGTTTAAGCTTCACGAGTTAAACTGCGGTGACACTTTGACAGGTTTCCTGTTATAATAAGACTCAAACCAGGTTTCTTCCCTCGTCGTTTCCTGTCACAACTGTGTCAGTTTATTTTGGGTGAGGTTTTTTTTTTTTTGGAAAAGACGATAGTAGAGGGAGAGAGAGAGGCTGGGTGTGTGTGTGTGTGTGTGTGTGTGTGTGTGACAGGCAGAGCCAGACGAGCAGACAGATGTTTCCTCTGTTCCTCCTCCGACTGTCTGAGAAAGACTGACAACAGCTGGACCAATGCCAGCACACACACACACACACACACACACACACACACACACACACACACACACACACACACACACACACACACACACACACACACACACACACACACAACACACACACACACACACACACACACACACACACACACACACACACACTTTCCCTACGACCAAATTGCACTAAGCAGTTTCATTTTAGTTTGTTCAGTTCTACTTTACCGATAATTGTTGTTTTCAGGCCTGACTGAGTCTCGAGATTCAGCCGCTGAACCGAAGCTGCTAAACAACAAAGATGGACGACACGTCTCTGAACGTCCGGGGTTTATGCGTGCTGCCATGTTTGGAGGATGGAACCGTTGATACGACGAGCCGAACGATCCCGATATTTAAAGGTGTAATTTGCACTGCAGCCACCAGGGGGCGACTGTACAGGGGACCTGACACGTCGGCCATCTTTGCCTTCAGCCGATACTCGACTAGTGCAGACGGACAGGGTCCCTTCGTTTTATTTTGGATCACAACAAGAAATGAAACCGCGAAGAGAGCAGGCGACAGAGGAGGTTTAAAGACGTCGGGTTGAACAGTACCATGGTGTCTGCTTCCGTCTTTCCCTGGATGCTGCGGTCGCTCCGCCTGTTCGCCAACGATTCCTCTCCGTGCAGCCTGGAGGAAAAAGGATGGTCACGGGTTTGAACTCAAATTCAGAGACAGAACATCATGTGTTGATTCCCTGTGGGCGAGGGGCTGCCACCTGTGGGACACTGCCAGTATTTTCTGAGTGAAGCGTCTCAGCCTCTGCGTCTCCTCCTGGTACCGCTGCAGGTCTCGACTCAGCAGGAGGCGGAGCGAGATCAGAGCCTCCTCCTGGAACAGCAGCTCCTCAGACTGGACCAGACGCTCGGCGATGGAGGCCTGGAGCTCCCAACCAGCACACGCGTGACCCTGGGGGAGACATGACGTCATCATGACCTCTGGTCTGTGTCCTCCTTTATTGTTTTATCTCTGATGTTTCCTGCTGTGTCCCTTACGCTCGTCTGACGGGTGGAGCTTCCCCTCGGATCCTGTTCGGCCTGTTTCTTCCTCCGATGAAGGTGAAACAGTTCAGAGGTCAGACGCTGCCGACGACCTTCGATCTGACAGAGTCTGACACAGAAAACCAGTTTATTAAAGGGTTTTATTTCTAACATCTCCAATGAACATTTGTTGAAAAAAAAACAAGGAAGTGGTTTTGGGATTTGAACCATCAACCCTACACCACCTCCACCCTCAACACAAACCACCTCACACACTGTGCACGGCGTTCATGCCTTGAACAAACACAGCGAGTGTTCACAGACACACACGGAGCGGAACATCTGATCCGGAGCCAGGGATTAACGAGCCAGGTTTAACACTCACGTTACAGTACAAGTACAACAGGGGCGGAGCCTTTGATACGATGAGGGTAGTAAAATTAAATCTGAGAAAAAGTCCTTTTATCATTTAAATAAAAGAATAAATATGCGTGTGAAGGTCTTATTCTGAAAATGTCAGTGGCTCTTCCATCCACTAGGAGGCGCTAAACCTCTGTGACAGGGAGGGACCACAGAGGAGGAGGAGACAATAGACAATAAAATCCAGATCAACAGCAGCAACAGGTTTAGGTGATGAAGATATGATGAAGATAAGCAAAACCATGATGACCTGGATCTGTTTCCTTATTCATTTTGGGTTAATGATTTAGAATTATGTGTAAAATAACACAGCAGAAAAATGAAAGATGGAGGAGGAGGAGGAGGAGGAGGACAGAAGGGAGTTTTATCAGTGCCCTGCTCAGAGGCACCTTGCTGCTCATCATCTGACCTCTGACCTCTTTAATTTGGATCAGAGACCTTCACAAGAATCAGCCAATCTGGCCTCTCATCGCTGTCGGACTCTGAGCACATGAAGAAGAAGGAACATGAGGGGAGGGGTCAGCAGAGGTCAGCTGGGTGTTTTCCAAACTGCTGCTCCGCCTGGTGGCGTTGGCAGCGAGACGGCGAGCAGCGAGGCAAACGCTCCTCGAGACGCCAGACGATAGACAGTGTCAGTTCTTCTTCTACTGAACTGAAGTCACGGCGGCCGTCAATAATTATTCTAATAACACGCTCTTTTCATTTGAGTTAAAAGAGGACTTCCTCTTATGCAACATGTTTTCAAAGTAAAAGCCGAACATTCACTTCTTTGCTGCAATAATTTATGCGAGCTTTTATTTTGAAAGGCTGGGGTTAAAGACTCTGATGATGGTGGCTTAAAGGCTGATGATGGACAGAGAGTCATGAAGACGACCTGTCGATCAGGATGTTTCCTGGATTCCTGAGAATGTGAAGAAGTAGACGCGATGATGATGAAGGGAGGAGCTTGGCGCGCTCCAAAGAAAACAAACGCCGGAGTACTGGAGCTGCAGACTCGAACGAAGACAACAAAGGAGAGAATAAATAAAGATGGACGATGAGACATGTCCTCCTGATAGTCTCCTCGTGTCTGGCTGCAGTGGCCTCCTCCATGTTAGCAGATGGAACATGGAAGACTTCAGGACTGTGTGGACGCTTCAGGTCCAAAAGCAGCTTTTGTCTTCGTGGTTTGGTTTTAATTTGAAGAGCCTGGATTATAACTGGATTAACGAGCCAACACTTATTGTGAACGCGGTCTCCTCGTTAGCGGCTTTCAGGGACGGTTCCGCCTCACGCGGCGTGAGAAAAGTTTGGTTGGTGTGCGATTGGGATTAAAGTCCCCGTCTTGTTTGAGGAGGACGTTGAGTGAGAAGAGGTTTATCATCCAACTGAGCCGCAGCAAAGAGTTTGTTTGAGAAGTTGCTGCAGCTTTATGGAGCAGAGTGGCTTTATCTGTGGCGGTCAACGTTGCCGAGTCTTAGCTTTGAGCCGAGGAAAAGCCCAGCGAAGCGAAGGAGGGGTGACGTCTTCTTCCAGTAAAGCCCAGAGGACGTGAGCTGCTGGGAAACCTGACGTGCGGGGTTTTTATTAGAGGCTCATTTTATCTGAGCAGCTGAACCGCTGGGATCTCATCACACTGACGTGTGCGTGTTAATCCTGCGACGTGTTGCAGCTTGTTGGGTTCGACAGAAGTCAAGCGTTGCTGTGCCAAGCGGCTCGTCGCGGCAGGAGAACAGGGATTCTTTGGAAACCAGCAGGGAGGGGCCAGCAGACACCTCCGACCACCCGAGGACCCGCCCCCAGCTCGGCGGTAGACGACACAGAGATGAGATGTTTGAAAGTTGTTGACGAGATGATTGTTGGGTGTGTACTTCTTTAAAGTTATGGTAACATAACCTCAATTTAAGAAGCTGACCGCTCACGCAGGGGGCGTGGCCTTCAGAATTTATTCAGGAAGTTACAGAAAACTTCAGTAGCTCCAACAACCAGCGTTTAACGCGTGACCATAAAAACCTGTTATAATGTGTTCTTCCATCGGTCACGCTTTCTCTCACACACACACACACACACAGGATCCTGTTGTGTCCAGAACCTGCTGCTGTGCTGAGATATGTTGAAACTCCCACAGTTGGTTTTCAGCCCACGAACCAACATGAGGAGACGTCGTCCATCTTTAATCATTATACGTCCTGGACCATAGACTCACTGTGAGCGAATGTTTCCGAGCTCCTGCTCCGTCTGGGTCTGCAGCTGCAGGAGGTCAAAGGTCAGCTCCTCGCTCCAGACCACAAGCGTCCTCTGCGCGCCACTTCCTGTGTTCTCCTCACACCCCGGGCCCTGATCACAGGAAGGAGACACGAGCAGTTACAGCAGGTGGGACGGACCCCCGGTGGACGTTTACTGACGATGAATTAGAGACAGACAGAGGGGGACGTGATGAAATGAGACGACGTTTAAATAGCTGAACGTGACGCGTCCGAACGCGTCGAGGTGACGAAGCGACCGCGAGACACAACAGATCGACTGAGTCATCCTGGGAGACATTCTGATCCCTGTCTCTGTCCGTCCCTGTCTGTCTGAGTGGAAGGATTAATGTGGAACAACAGAAACAGCTGAGTGTGACTTCAGGAGAAAGAGAAAATAAAAGTTGACGCTTCCTTTTTGACTTAACGAATGATGATAGGTTACTAATGACCTGTGGTGTATTCACCAGGTGGCTCTCAGAGACGGGAGACGGGACGTCCACGGGAGCAGGGATGTCCTCTGGGTCTCTCTGGACCTCTGCAGACTTCAAACACAGAGAGAGAGAGAGAGAGAGAGAGGTCGTCACCGTCCGAGCGTGTTAAAATCTCACACCGATGACTCATGTCATAAACCCTTCAAAATCTGTTTCATACCAACGACATGCGACAAATAGTTCTGCCGGAATGTCGAGACGCAGCCGTCAGACGGAATCAAGGCTACACCTCGTTACCAAAACACACGGCCGGGTGCGGAATGGAGAGAGACAAGAACCATGGGGACGTCCTACATATTTAAGCATTTGTTTAAAAGAACTTACAGGTTCGATTACAACAGATTCCCTTCTTAATGTTAATATTTAGACCTATTGATATCAGGAATCTTTGGTCCTTTATTCCAACGCATCGACGACAGAGGATCTTTTTGGTCTGGCTCTTTTTTCTAAGTATGTGACGATAACATCTCTTATCTGCTGTGACTTCGCCCAGATGTGTTTGATACTGAAATCCAACCTCTACAGTCACACCTCCAGCATCTGCCATGACTCTGCCTGAAGTTCATCTAAAACCTGAAAACGTCCTTGTCCTCGTTTGAGGACGAGTGAGAATTCAAACGCGACGTGCAACCCCCGGGGCCGACCCCCGGCTGGAGGACGCCATCCACACCCGTGGCCACAGAGCTCCATGGCTGTACGGAAGACTAGAGACGAACAGGACGCAGCCACAGCACGGGGACGTTGTCTCATTTAATGTAAGGGACAGGAGCCAGAGGGGTCTCCAGTCATATACTCATTATGCAGCGAGGTGGCGGCGGCTGAACGTGGGCTGAGTCTCTCCTCGTTACGTCCTGACCCGTCTGCCGGAGACGATGTTTATATTCCGCTCATTTGTTTCTCCAAATCGTTTCCCCGCGAATCCTAATTGGGAAAACAGACGAGCGGTAGACAGAGACGGAGAGGGCGAACCTGAACACAACCGTTCTGTACATTCCACCACAGCTTCAGAAAATGTAAACCTTCCGAAAAATAGTAAATGACTGCACGTCCACGGGCGCTGAGACGGAGGAATCAATAAAACTACTCAAAGGTTAAACGCAGCATGAAGGCTGTTAAATATTGCACAGCTTCATAAAGACTGAGGAGTGGAACGACACTGAGAGCTGCTCCTTAAACAAATCAAACTCAGCAGTGACGCCTTCATCATCCTTTAGTTTCCCAGTTGGTGAAATACTCACAGCAGCAGAGAGAGACGAGCTCATGGTGACCACAGACCCAACTGAGCTCAGGCCACAGGGGGTGTGTGTGTGTGTGTGTGTGTGTGTAGGGGGGGCTGCAGTACTGTGTACATGGAGACGACCCTAACTACGACCCCCCCCACACACACACACACACAGAGACGTCTGTTAGTTAATATCCGGCCAGAGAGTTCCAAGCCTGTGTGTGTGTGTGTGTGAAAACTAAATCACGTAAAAATTCTATTTAATTTCGGCAGATTTCCACACCATGGTGAACACGTTCCACAACCTAAAGTTGTTTGTCAACATGCACTGAAGTCCGGACCTCATAGACAGTGTTGGTGCTTTTTTATTTAATCAATTAATTATTTAGCGTTCGGACAAACCAGTTCTGTGCAGAAAGATCTACTGTCAGTGTAAAAACACACTGTATACACAAACAGGACTAACATTAGAATTAAAGAGCAGACAAAACAAGACTATAGAAAACATCACCACTGGGATTTCAGACTAAATAAACCCTGACTGCCCCCCCCCCCCCCCCCCCGCCCCCCCCAGACACCCCCGCCTCCCCCCCACGTCCCCCCCCCCCCGGGTGTGACTGGGTGAGGCTCCACGACTTCGGCAGGACGCCAAGTCCGCACCTCGATAAGCAGCCAGGTATGAGGCGTGGACACACACACACACACACACACACACACACACGACGTTATGCAACAGGCAGATTCCAGGTCTGTGAAGCTCGTGTTGATGAGTTCATCCTCTGGGGGGTAACTCATGAATGGAGACTTTCTGTGGCCCCATCGTTCGACAGGAAACCACTGAAATCCTCGTCATAATAACACTTCCCGGCATTTCAAAGTAAAACAAACCGATCAAAGTAAAAACAAAACCAAAGCACCACCTTATCACCACAGACCTTTGCACCAACCTCACGCCATTACTCAGCAAAGCGACCGCAGAGAGGAGAGGCACGCAGAGGAACTCCCTTACCCAGCATGCCTTGCTGCTGACTCACAGCCATGGAATGTCACCTTGTGTGCTTTGAACCAGTAAGAGCTTTAAACTGGGAGAGAAGGACATTATGCAGGGGACATCTTCACACGAGCCTGGAGACACCGTGTGGATTCACAACAACAAATACTCGTTTACCTTCCTCTCATTTATTCTGTCGAACTTTATACTTGTTTCTTTTGAAAAGCTGAAACCTGCTCGGCTCCTCGATTCAGGCTCCTCCTCTTGACAAACACTCAAGCGGCTCCAGAGAACTGCAGAACCAGTTCATGTGGGTTTAATGATGCAGAGAATAGGAACCTGTATTTACTGTGAGCTGCTGCTCAGTGAGGCAGCACCCAACCAGTTCCCTCACTCCACCATTATGCTCCATTTAGATCTGAACAAAGAGGCACACGGACTTCTTCATATCGTGTTCCAGACTTTAGACACGTCCTGAACCACCTCGTGAAGAGATGGAGAAACCGTAGCGAGATAACAGAGAGGTAAGAAGTCGGGTTTCTCTTGAGATAAAAAGCCTGCAAATCCATTTCATGTCAACAACATGAGGAGAACTACACGACCCACAAACCCCAGGAGACATAACCTCCCCGTTACCATGGAGATGTGGGAATCATGTTGGCTTGGATGACGAAGACACGAAGACGCTGTCCCTCACACATCCTGCGTTTTCACTGCAGTGAAGCAGCAACACAGGGTTTCTTATTTATTTATTTTATTTTTTATAGGGTTTGGCACAATGAAGCTCTCAGGGCTGGGTCGACTCCTCCCAAAGACGATGATGAGCTGTCATCAAGACACGTAGGACGGACAGGTAGAGGGACAGACAAACAGAGGAGACGGCGATCGCTGCCATAAATACTAGAAGTGTATTTTCAGGGTCAGGGAGGAACAGGTTAACGTCCACGTGGGGCAAGATTAGATAAGATAGTCCTGTAATCGTCCCACAGTGGGGACATTTACACACAGACACAGAAGACAGTGTCTTATCAGAGGTATTTATACCGCTCACGTTCAAAACCACGTGGGAACGACCCGATCCTGATCCGATCCCAACAGTCTTTAACCGGGTCGTGGTTCTGTCTGGGCCCAGCAGGGACAGGACGGGTCAAAGTCCCAGAGATGAGTCATTGACGTTTTCATCAAAGTGAAACTGAAGTGTGTTCAGTGTGCCGATGACGAGCAAACCAAAACAAATCATGGCATCAATATTCAGATTAGTGCAGATTTATCAGGACGAGCTCTACAGGCTGCTCTCTGCTTGTGAAAGTTTGAAACAGAGGAAATGTAATTTTAAAACTCACTGAATGAATTAGTCAAATGAGTCTAAAACTACATCTCAAGTTTGATTCACACGAGTGAAAACTAAAACTCATTATAATCATTTTAACATTTCTCCGTCTCCGCAGCAAAAGAAAGAAAAAAAAAGAAAAAACAGGCGGGCGATGATGAGACTTTCGAACTCGTTCACTTTCTCGAAAACTAGAACATCCACAAAAACAACAACATCTAATCTCCGAGCTCCGCAGCCCCCGCCCAGAGACTTCCCAGCACCCGCCCACTCGGCCCCCGACGAGCCTTAATGAGTAATAACCACCGGGTGACCACGGCTGCTGGAGCCAGGCCAACCTTCCCAGATGCCAAATTGAAGCCTGGAGCTACTTCGCCATGCAAAACAACACTCATTAAAAGCAGCAGGCGAAAAAAAAACAAAAAAACACGGAGCCTCAAAATGCAAAAGATGCATTTCAGGAGAAGCTGCGAAGTGACGGCGACGAATAATTAGGGTTTTTCAGGTGGAGGCTCCGAAACACACGTGACCCCCGGAGCCGTACATCAGGAGAAGCTTTTAGAGTCTCAGGTGAGAGACGGATGTCTGAGGAAGGAGAAGTGAATTTAATATGAGTGGAGAGAGAGAGAGAGAGAGAGGACTCAGACCTGGAGGAACATCACAACACACAGGGAAATGTTCAGTATGCCGTGTGACCGCTCCAAACATTCACCTCCCAGTCACGCCTCACGCCCTCATTCCTCACATTCCTCCTCGTCAGTGACTTCACCATCGGACGACGGAGATTGATTAAATTCTCCTTCTGACACGCGCGTGTTCATTAATAACAGAATGTTTTAGAGGCACACGCGAACACCTCGACCCCTCGACTGGAGCAGAGCGAGAGCGTGTAACTGCAGGGAACACGTCTGTCAGCAGCCTCAGAGCTTTCCACACGTCAGAGTAAATACTTAAAGCCTCTCTAACGCTCTCAGCTGCAGGCACAAGAAAAGATGGAGGACGGCTCCACTTCCTGTGAGGAGGAAATATTCAAGGAATGAATTCAAAGACGAATATTTAATTTAAATCAAATAGGATTATTCAGTTAAATTTAAACACAGATATTTAATTTAGTTTAAAGAGATTTTTTTTTTTTGGAATCCTTGTTCCTCGTTCCACAACGCTGTCGGTGACTAATAGTTTTTATGAGAACTTTCTCTGTCTGCAGATGGATTCTTCTGGTGATTGATGGGGAGCAGATGCCACCTCTGGGTGTTCCCCAGACAACAGGACCTGACATCTGAACGCGGAACACAAACGAGCGGTTTCACCCGGCCACGCCCCCCAGCCACCACCGCCACCTCGCTGACTGTGACAGCAGGAAAATCACGTTTTATTAAATCTGAAGAAGCGATGCGCTCCGGCTTCACCTTGTTAGCTGGACTCAATTCAGATTAAACTTCCTCTGTAGTTATTATTTCACTCATTTAACGTCATCATCGTGTGTCTTTTTCTTCTTGTTTTCACCGTGTGACAGCCGACGGACAACACCCAGAAGAAACACTCCTCACACACACTCACACACACCTGAGATCATCTGATCGATAAAACTACACTCACATTATCTCAAAAAAAAACAACTGAGGTGTGAATCGGTTTAAACGAGTCAGACCATCGACAAGAACAGAAAGATCTCAGGATGAGCGAGAGAGAGAGAGAGAGAGAGGTTTCTCTTTTCTCGTTGGTCTGGTCGGTCGACTAACTGGACCCAAGTCAAGGGAAAGAATGTGTGAGCGAGAGCGAGAGAGAGATGAAACGGAGTGAAGGAAGTGAAAGTGTGATTCTGAGGTTGATGTACGTTGACAGGACGTGATCTGATCCGTCAGCATTGAGAAGAAAAATTAAAATTTAAAGAACTCAACCTGACGAAATTCATCCTCATTTCCATCGACCAAACATTTAGAATAAATAAATAAAGAGAAGTTGGCTCAGATATTTGAAATGAAGCAGAAGAATTTAAAAAAAAAAACATGATGTCGCTGCACTGAGCTTGTCCCAAAAACAACAACTGGAAGAAACGATAACAACATAACAAGTAATGAGAGGAACCACCCGATCGACGCTGGAATGAGCCCGAGGCCTGAGGAGCTTTTATTCATCAGGAGATAATGAATCAAACTGCAGCTCTGACACGAGACGCGAACTGTCCTCTTTCATGACGAGGACAGCTGTGGACGGGTGTCACTGTTCAGACTCAGGTGGTCAGGTGAGTGACACAACAACGATTTTAAAAGAGAAGAAAGAGAGAGAACGAACCGTGTGGAGGGACGAGGGAGGAGGAGACGTTCAGCAGAAGATGGACAGATAAAGACGGAGGCGAAGACAGCCGAGACTCGTTGAGTCTGGGTGACGACATTCCTCTGGAAAACACTTAACCATGGACGGCCGACATCAGAGACGACGGCGAGCAGCAAACGAAGCTTAAAGTGTGTCAACGTACACAATGATGTCACAGTTATCTGATGAAAGCAATGACATCATCTAATGTCTGCATGTACGGCATCAAACCCCCAAGTGGCTCTGCAGGGTCTGGGGGGCCCCCAGCGAGGATTGTGGGATATATTATTGTCAGGCAGCTAGACCACGTGGAGCCGCTGGAGGTGACATTCACTTCCTCCGCCCGGCTGAAGGAGAGATAACGTCTCGTTATCGGCCTCCGAGCAGAGTTCAGCCCGACTCGCCCTGAACTGAGGGCTCCTCTGAGGGTCAGAGGTCGTTCAGGCGTAACAGACTCCTGCGGGTTCTACAGCTCAGCCTGAAGATGCTGATCTCAGAGAAAGTGTCTCTGATTGGAACATCCACCCACAGGTGTGAGCCCGGCCTGGAGGATCCAGAACCAGTGAGTCACAGAGCTCCTCTCTTTACTGGAGGAGCCCTGGTACCAGCTTCACGTCTGAGCTCTGAAGTTCGAGACTTCATCTCCAGAAACTCGCTCAAACCCAAACCAGCTCTGTTTCAGTTCCTCCTCTCAAACCTCCCTGAGCTCCACGGGGCTCCGTCTAATCCCTGGACTAGCAGCGGCGGCTAACCGCTGGTTCCCAAACACGCGCAACAACCACGCGGCGCTGCGGTTCGAGCGCAGCCGCCGCCGGTGAGCCTGAGTCGGAGCGAGTGCGCGGCCTCTTACCTGGGGACGCTGCCTCTGCGGAGCTCTGCTGCGGACTGGCGCTCCTCTCCGCGGCGAACAGCTGTGTGACTGGTGGGAGGGCCCGGGGCCTCCACCTGCCTCCACCTGCCCGCAGCGGCGCACCGGGGGGTGGGGGCGTGGCTAAGGCGCTAACGATGGAGTCAGGAGGAGGTGCAGAGGAGCTGGAGTCAGTTCCACCTCCTCTCTCTGTGACGCGGTGATGGGTTCGAGCCCCGGTGTCTCACCAACATCGAACCACGTCAGGAATGTTCACGACCCATGAGGCATTTCGGTGTTTACTCTGACGTCACTAGACACTGCATCCATTAACCCTCAGTGAATAAAAACTGTTGGATCAACCAGCTATGGGTGGGGTGTTGGGGCAGCCACTCCTCATTCCTCTGGAGCGAGAACACACCCATCACACACACACACACACACACACACACACACACATTAGGAATCCTGTCTCAGGTTCAGGGGGACGTGAGTCACCTGAGGAGGCTGCAGGACGTCTGTGTCTCAGTGAAGCAGGTGGGACAGTGATGAGGACAAAGCACCATCAGACCGTCTGTCACAGCTTCAGCTCCGCCCACTCGTCTGATTGTTGGTGTGAAACAACAATCGCGCTTTTTCAATCATTTCCTCGTGAACTCTGCTCAGATTAAAGACCTCAGGGTCACGACCTCTTCGACCGCTACGACCGTCGCAAATGCAGATGTTCACAAACCACCTGTGTGCACAGGGAAAAGCAGAGCACGTAACGAGCTGGAGGTCGGGCGGCGAGAGGCGGGGCCCTTAAGTAGAAAGAGTAAATGTACTCTATTACTCTGAGACGACGGAGGAAATGAAATGTGTGATTAGATCAAAGGTTCCTGGTTCCTGAGGTTTTTAATTTGTGAAACAAAACTCTCTCCGTCCTGTCAGACGAGGGATCAGAGGAGTCAGTTTCATCATCTGCCGCTGGAGCGTGGTCCTGCGGTGTCTCCTGCAGTGGGTGTGTCCCCTGTAACACACTGCAGATGGGAGCGTCGCAGTGAGACAACCTTTACTCACACTCCTAACTCAACGTGTGTTGCACAACACACGTGTGTGTGTGTGTGTAAACTTCTTCAAATCAGGCCCACGGCAGCTTCAGGAGTCAAATCAAAAATGAAACATTGAAATCATCTGGGGACCATGAACGCAAACTGAAACTGACTCTGTGTGCAGACACTTCCTGCCCCATGGCCTTTGTTTGACCAGGCGTCTCACATGTAAACACATTTTTCAGGAATGATGACAGAAACGGAAAAGCTCGTTCCTAAGACCAACACGGAGACTCGCAGGAAACAATCGTGCGGCAGCCCCGAGGACGTGAATGTTGGGAGCGTGGTGAGGAACAGAGGAGCTGTTTATTCTTCTCTGACGGTGGATCAGTTTGAGCTGAGGCTGATGATTCTGACCTGAAACCTCGTAACTCGGCTCAGATCAGAAGAGGTCAGAGGTCAAAGCTCCACCCTGCTGTGGTTTATGGGGTTTTCCAGGGAGTCGTAGCTCAGCACTTCTACTTCTACTTGAGGTATCAGCTCTACTGACAAAAACCTTTAACTTATATAATCATAATTATTATTAATGACAATAAGAGCGAGCGCAGCCACAGTTCCTCTCAGAGGTGACCTGAAGTGACGGTTGAGGGTGAGGCAGCCGGCAGAACAAAATGTAAGAAAACATCCAGCTCTTGAATAAAAGCCAAAGAGATGAGCCGGAGGATAAGGAGATGGAGGAAACTACGGCTCCCACAATGCACTTCAGCAAGAGGCAGCCAATCAGTGAGCCCGTGGGGCCTCTGAGTTCAGCTGGAGTCACATTGATGAAAAGTCTTGATTTGAACTCTTGAAACTCTTTATTTGTCTCTTCGTTCTCAGCAGCTGAGGCTCATGGGTATTGTAGTTCCCTCTCTGACGGTCTTGATGACGACAGTGCGATGACTTCAACTTCTTGACTCACATCTCAATGTCGTTCCTTCGGTGAAACGTCGTCACTGTCGCTCTTTGGCAGAAACAGACGAAACCGTCGGGATGAGTCAAACAGAAAGTGTCTCCTCTCCGATGACGTGACGAGCCTGTCGGGACCTGCAGCCGCCGCTGCAAACACAAAGCCGGCAAACACTCGGGGTTCGTGTCAAGTGGGGACTTGGTTTATTCTCTGAATACAGAACAAAGTCTCTACAGGAAATAATTAAAGCTGTACAAAGCGCTGCGGTATTGAAAAAAATGGCACATTTATTGCTACATGAACACGAGTCACTACAAGATGAGAACCAGCAGGCAGAGAACCGTGTCGCGCTGGAACAATAAACCCTAAGCATGGGAATCGAACAAAGAACAACGTGTCACAACATCTCACAGCGGAGCTCGTACCTCTGCCCAGGCCCGACAGTCCCGTTAAATTCATCAAGCTGCAGAAAATATCAAAGATACTGAAGAGTTCCAGTCCTCCATTAACATCCTCTGACAGAGCAAAAGTAGAAAAACACCCAAACGCACAACGTCAGAGATTAAAGTTAGAAAAAAAACTCCTGGATCTGCCCCCAGAGACGGATTCTTCTCTGGACACGTCCGTCCACAAGGACAGTAAAAACCTGACACTCAGGAGTGATTAAGCTGGGGGGGCTCCAAAACATGGGGTGATTCTGAGTTCTGTTGATGAGAGTAATTAACACATCAACATGGAAAACACAGAAATTATTGGGAACTAAATATAGAAGGGAGTTTTAAGGGAGCCGTGTTTATCTTGAACCTTTGTTTTGGCTCTGAACTCTGAACAAATCTCTCTTTGCTGGAAGTTTTATTTCATTTCTGATCATCTGTGATTCATTTACCGAATTTCTTCAAAGATTCGAACATATGACTTCAGTCTGAGCTGGGATTTTTGGAGGTATATATTTATATAAAAGATGAAAACACTGGCAGGAGTTTTAAATGTTTCTGACACTTGAAAATGAACTTCTGATAAACACACGAACAACAAGCTGCTTCGTTCTCTTTCTTTCACCGAATTATAAATATTCTCTGTGTCGTAAACTTTCTGATCATCTCAGTCAGAAGTTCCCTTGTAAGTATCCCGCGTGTAAAAGTACAACATGAACCGGTTGTTTGTGTTTGTGTGTCTGAATGAAAACTTCTCCAACATGAAAACAAAGGACAGGAGCGGCTATTTTGAATTCAACTCATTATTGCAGTAAAACTGGTACAGAGAGTAACAGATTACAAAGCTCATGGCACAGTCACTTAAAAAGAGGGATGAGGTGTTTATGTACAACAGGGAGGAGAAAGAAAAGCGTTAACGTTCTGGCTAATAGAAACATCGGGGTAACATAAAAATGGAGATACTGTAACGCGGGAGATGACTCGATTATATAACAAAGAGAAAATAGGAAATGAAGCATTGTAAAAATAACATTACTTAAAAAATAACTTTAGCACTTACACCAACAGATTCAGAGTTTCACCCAGGTCCAATTCAAAAAGCTCAACGCAGAAGAGAAATGAGTGAAACTGTCGCTCACGTGATCTTTTTGGGGAAATAGCTGATGAGATTGTTCGCTGACGACTTCTAATTTTATATTAGACTCTAAGGTTCCGATCTGTTACAGAGTGTTCATATATTAATCTCGGAGTCAGGGGTGAGGGTGTTCTGTTCATCGTTAACATTTACAAGTCGCACATCCGGCCCACAGCCACCAGAGGGCGACAGAGGGGACTGAACGTATCCGCGATGTTCGGATTCTTCGCTTCAGTCATTGTGAATTTAGGTATCATCAATGTTACAGTTCTGGAGTTTAAGTATTTTATAGAACAGTCATTTCTTTCAGGGTTAGACTTTGTGTTTTTCTTTTTTCTTGTGGATTAATGAATGAATCAGTGCTCTGGCGCTTGTTTGACCACGGACAGCACCGAGCACCACGGACCGGGAAACTGAGAGCGAACACTAAAACTGAAAACCTCTTGGTCGTCTCTGGCCCTCACCCCTCAGAACACGTTCGATGAGTATTTACACAATTCTCTGCAAAGAATACGATTGAAACGGAGGATTAAACACAGAGCGTCTGTCTCCCAGGGTTCCTCTCTCCGACCCGCCACGTGTTCCCACAGATTAAAAAAAAAAAAAAAACGTAAAAAAAGAAAAAAAAAAGTTTGGAACTTTTGACCTCACTACATTTTCAATGTGACACATTTTTTTCAACACACACTGAATTTTTACTTTTTCATCTTTTAACAAAAGAACTGATACAACAGATTCTCTAAAACACAAAATAACAACAGTCTACATGTAAAAATATAACTTTTACATACACAATTTCAAAATAATGGAAAGGTTCGCCATTTTGTTGCATACAATTTACAAACGTCCGTGTGTCGTTGCCGTGGAGACGTAGCCGTGAACGGAGCTGACGGAGCTCCGGCCTCGTTTGTTTTTTTTTTGTTTTTTTTTTAATGTCCTGCATGGGGGGGGGGGGGGGGGGGGAGTCGGGGGTGCCGCATGGGGTGGGGGGGTGGGGGGGAGTCGGGGGTGCCGTACTAGTCGGAGGGTGTTGTCATGGCAACAACGGAGAACACAACAAAGTCAGCTGAAAATGTATAACACTGAGGGGCGTGGCCAACGTCTGCCAGTTCAGTCTGTGAGAAAAAGAAATTCCTCCCCGAGCAAACACAAAGAAATGACAGGAACCGGCACCCTCCTTATATATCGTATATATTTTTTGTACATTTATATATAGATTGATTTATTCAAATAGATTCTTTTCCAGTTCCTGTGCCTTCCTGCTGAATGGGTCGGAATTTAACCGCGTCAAAATGCCGCCGACAGAGAACAATGCTGCCGGATAGAGAATTGTTGTTTTTTTTTTTGTTTTTTTTTTTTGTCCTTTTACTTTTTTTGTACATTTTCCGTCATAGACATGTAAACCAGAACAGACGAAGAAAAAAAAAGCAATAAGAGAAAAGATTCGTCTTAAAAAACAGAGAGAGAGAGAGAGAAACAAAAAGCAAAATCTGTTTTACGACATACAACCACACACTTTGTACTGAAGACTACATTGGCTCACGGACAAGCCGATCAAATATTGATAAAAAGCTGAGAAGCTATAATACAAGAAGAGACGCGTTGTTCACCTTGGAAACAGGGCGGGGCTTGGAACAGGAAAGCGAGGTCGGGGGTTCTGGAGGATTTGTTGGTGGTGGTGGGGGGGGCGACTGGGACGGGGGCTCGTCTTGCTAAATCAAGCGTCTGTCCCGGTGGCTCAAAGCCAGAAAACGCTGTCTACTTACATATAAGTGTACAGTACATTAAATACAGTTTTCTTTTTGCTTTTTTTTTTTTTTTTTTTATCCAAAAAATACTTTTTTTTCCTTTTTAGCTTTTTTTAAATACCCAGGTCTGGTAAAAAACCCGACTGCATAGAACCTAACGACTAAGAACAGGTTTCCCTAAGCTTGCATCCTATTAAAAGACCAGGTTCGTGTCCTCCTCTGGTAGCTCCAATGATATGAACTCTAAAAGGCACATCGGTAGAAGTGAAGGTTCAATTTGCATCTGTGGGACCGCTTGAGGGGGAGGGGCCAGAGGCCGGGGCAGGGGTGGGGGGGCTCCTTCAGGGCTAATAAGGCGAGGGTCAGACGGCCGGGGGACACGAAGGAGGCAGGTACTTCAACAGGCCTCTGAGTTTTCTATCTCTACTGGAAACATCCACCGTACAGCTGCCTCAGAACCCGGGTACATCCAAGTACAAGTACTACAGACTCACAGTGAAGTACTCTGGTGTGAGGAGTCGTGATGTCAGACTTCCTGACGCTCGGCCTCAAGCTTCAGACACAAACACCTCTGAGCAGAGTCTACGACCTGATCCTGGAGCAGCTGAGCGGGATTCTGCCGATGGGGCGGAGCTAAAGCCTGAAGGGCGCCTCATGGACCTGTGAGAGGAATGCTTTGAGACTGAACCCCATGATTGTTCTTCTCTGCTCGGACCTTCAGACCCAATCTGCTCGCTGCTGTCCCCGCCCATGACCCCCCCCCCCCCCCCCCCCCCCCCCCCCCCCCCCCCCCCCCCCCCCCCCCCCCCCCCCTCCCCCACACACACACACCTCAGGCCTCCAGCGCATCGGCAGCTCTGGATTCAAGTAGATTGCAATTCAGGGAATGTGCTAAAAGTGGAATAGAAATGACTTCAGCCCTCCTCCCCCCTCTACCTGTCGTCTGCCCTCCCCCCGCTCTGCCTGAGCTATCCAGGTTCCGACAGAGACGTTGAAAACATCGTCTCTCCGCCACATGTAAAAGTACACTTCAGCGTTACTGCATGATTCGTGCTCCCTGTCGTTGATCCTCTGCCCTCCCTCTCCGGCTGATTGATTCTTCGGTTCACTGATTGATTCTCTTCCAACTCGTCCTCCCAGCAGATACACGCGGGTCTTGTGTGTTTGTGTCAGTGGGTCTATCAGCAGGAGACACCGATAGACGCGTAAAGGAAAAGGTTGTTTTGGAGGGAATGCAGTCGAAGGGGAGGAAACGTTGCCCCTTATTGTTTGAGCCCCACGTTGGTCAATGATAGTCAAAAAGCATTTGTGAACTTTAAGATCGCGACAGATTCCAAATCTCTCTCGTTTGTACTCGAGCTGTGTGTGTGAGTGTGTGAGTGTGTGAGTGTGTTCCCGTTCTTAATTTGTTCGTCACCTTTGCTTCTGTGTGTGTGTCTATCTGACGGGAGCGTCCACGAGGAGGTCAGGCACAGCTCCGTCCACAGTGGGGCGTTCGATTGCCGTTCAGTCAGAGGCTGCGTTAACAACAGCTGCGCAATGTTTTAAAAAACAAAAAATCTCTTGAAACACTTTGTGATATGTTTTGTTTCCCGTCGTCTCCTCGCTGCCCGCGTCCACTCGCACTTTTTTAAAACAAGGTTTTCATAATTTTTGTATATATACTATATATATTTATATATATATATAGAACCATTTTATTCTTTAAAACTGGGAATGCTGATAAAACAAGAAGTACAAGAAGAATTTGTGATTCCAAAGACGTTTGTCCATCACATGGCGGCGGCGGGTTCCACGTCCCCCGAAAGTAGCGTCCGGTTCACTTCAGCGGCAAAGTGGCGAAAGCGACGAGCGTGACTCTGCAGTTCATGTTCGTGACAGAAGAGGGAGACAGAGACCAGGAGGAGGAGGAGGAGGATCGGAGACGACAGACGGGAGGGGAGAGGGAGGCTGATCTGATTGGTCAGGCCGAAGCGACAACGGGTTTGATTGATTGCTGGGTTGTTATGGAAACAGCGTCAGAGGAAGTGGTCACTCATCATCTTGATGAACTCTGGCACCTTCGACCTGGACGGACGAGAAGAGAAGAGACGAAGAGAAGAGAGTAAATCAGGAGACAACGAACAAAGACACACCTTTCTGCCCTAGAGGTGGCAGGCTGTATTACACCAACAAGCACAGGGCTTAAACCTCCAGGAAGAAAATATTCATGGAGGCAAATCCTCTGGGGAGCAGGAATGAGCTCAGTAAAAGTGCGTTTCAGCTGATTCCGGAGTGAAGAATCAACAAACAATCAGGATTCAGCCTCAGTCCACTTCGGCACATTCCTCAGAGAAGTACACAAGTATTACAGCCACAAATAAATACAAGAGATACTTCAAACAGCAAAGTATTGAACGATTTTAGAACCTCAGCTCCACACATGCAGACAGAGACACGGCCGGACGGTGAGGACACGGGACCAAGAGGACGGACGAGACACGCTCACACACACGACACATTAAAATCACACTTACTGCCAATCTGTTGTTCAGATGTACCTGCACCAGACAGAACCTCGGTGTATCGCGTCCTCAGCTCCGACCGGGTTTAACCGTCAGGAGCCGAGCGACGCTTCTGAGAAATTGAGTCGAATCGTGAGGAATCGCTGGATCTTTGCCAACGTGTTGTTTGTGTCGTTTTAGTTTTGATCGTGGAAACGGAGCGGGATGTTTCAAGAGCAGCTCTCCACTTTGGCTGAATTAAATTCTGCTTAAAAAAACACAAACAAGGCAGAATTTCCTTTGCCCAATTGTCAGTCAGGAGGCTAAAATGATCAACTCGTGGGGGAGTTTCGTTTCCAATTTCTCTTCGTGGGGGAAGATGTTTTTTTCAAATGATCAAAGTTTCTGAGCTGGTTTCTAGATTTGAATCTTAGAGTTAAAGGTACAACAGCAGATTAGTTTATAAGTGAAATCTTCTGACCATTCAGGGGGAGGAGGTGGTGCTGCGTTTTACATTTGTCCCATGGGGTTCGACCCATCGCCCATGACGGTGGCGGCGGCGTGGTGGGCGGCCGCCAGCGACAGCGGGGTCCCGTCCGACGTCACGGTCACCTTCTCCTCCTCGCGGCGCTTCAGACAAGCCGCCTTGGGGTTCAGGTTCCTCTCTGCGGGGACACACACACACACACCAGTTGTTCTCTCTGCTTTTAATTTCAGTTGAGTCAGGAGGTCACACACCACTGCTGCCCTCTACTGGAGCAGCTGCAGCACTGCACGTGCAGCCAACTTTAACTTTATCTGAAGTCCAGAAAACGGCGTCAAACATGCAAGAGCGACAAGCAGAGGAGGGGTCAAAGGTCACGCGTGCTTCATCAGAACCTGACCTCGGACTTGCTGCTCCAGGCTGAGGATGACGGCCACGGCCTGGTGCAGGATCAGTAACTTGGTCTGAGGTTTGTCGCTCTTCAGGTGCAGCTGCACCATCTTGCCCAGCTCCTTGAACGCCTCGTTGATGTCGCGCACGCGCAGGCGCTCCCGCGCGTTGTTGGCCATCCTCCGTTCCCGCTCTCTCTCCATCTTCTGCTCCGGGGACAGGTCCTCGTCCTCGTTGTTGCTACGGTGACCAACACAGAGGTGCAGACAGAGAGAGGAGAGACACAGAGGAGAGGAGGAAGAAATGAACACACAGCAGAGCTGCTCCTGAACGGTAGGAGGGCAATAGCGACCAGCAAATAACAGGTAAATAAAATAGAAATACAAAAAAAACAACAACTCATCATCATCATCATCATCATCATCATGACCGCCACCATCATGAACTGTCTCTGGGTTTGGGATCCAAATGTTTCTGATTCGTCCTCTCAGAGAGTCGGAGGAAGGCAGCTCGGCTCGTTCAGGACGGGAAACAAACTCTTCTTGTGTTTGCGTTTGGTCCCCAGCCCTGAGAGCGAGGCCTCCTTCTTTGGGAATGCTGACGTTGGCTCTACTCTCCTGCGTGAGAAACAGCTAAAACCAGGCTCAAGACCCTGGAGAGACTGACGGGGTCAACCTGGACCTCCACGTCCACCAGGAACCTCTCGTCCTCCTCAGAGAGAGAGAGAGGACGGGTGGACGCGCATCGTTCACGTCGTCATGTGGTCTCTGGTTTAACTGATGTTTTTAGCTGCTTCTCATCACACTTGGTCACTTCATCAAAGTCCAGAGGCTGGTTCTCAAAGCACCTGCGAGTCCCACTCCTTCCTTGTGTCCTTATGTCTCCTCTGTCTCTTTCTGTTTGTTTTGACAGATTCGTTTCATCGACGGTGAGCGACAGCAAGGAGGTTCTGTGAGCCCGCACGTGCTCTGAGACGATGCGTCCCAGCCCAGCTGAGGGGTTTGATAAAAGCGAACGTCTGAGGCTGGCTGCGTTACCTAGATCTTGACCTGTCATTAGCTTTGAGCTCCTTGGCGTCCACGTCCTCCCTCTTGGGGTCCAGAGGCTTGGACTCCAGCAGGTTCTCGTCGCCCTCGTCCTCAGACTTGATCTCTGAGCTGACGGAGGAGGTGCTCTGGCCCTGGAGGCCTCCGGACAGGGCTGCAGGAGGAGGAGGATTCATCAGAAGATAAGAACAGCGTTAATTGTCTTTGATTTAGATTTGGTCCTTGTCTTAAACTCCTCCCCTTGATCCAGCTCATTATGCAGTGAAACACGCCGTCGTTTCCTCGCCGCTCACTCTCCCGTTCAGCTCTAAGATGGCGGCTGAACAGAGCCGCCTTTATTGGGCGTGTGTATGGATCCGTCACTGGGTCGCTGCCAACGCCTCCGTCAACACACACAGGCGACTGTCGGCCATTTTGGATCTTTGTGTGCCTGACTGGACGCATTCTGCAGCTCTGAGTGGCGGCCTGTGTTTGTTTTGTGTGTGTGTGTGTGTGTGTGTGTGTGTATGTGCTGCATTTATTTAAATGAACTTGTGAAAAGTGACTTTGTGCCTCTGGACGTCTGAGTGAAAGCAGGAGGACGCGCTCACACGTGAGACGTGTCTCTCCTTGTGTGGACGTAGAGTTCTGAGTTTGAACGATGCCTCGACAGTAACACACACACACACACACACACGTCTCCTCAAATCATTTCAGTGTAAAACAAATCTGAACTTTACTCCTTTTTCAAGTCAAAGACGTCAGGAGCCCAGAGCTCTGCCAGGAACAGCTCCTATCCTTTATTTACAGCCTCCACCGCGCAGCACAGAGTGTGTGTGTGTGTGAGAGAGTTATGGATGGATGCAGGAATAAGAACTTCTTCTGGCTCAGTGTGTGTGTGTGTGTGTGTGTGTGTGTGTGTCTCCCTCTCTCTCACCTCATTACCCACTTGGCGGTGGATGCTTCTGGCTGAACTTTGCTGCCAGCAGACTTATTTTCAGCCTTTAAAAACCGGCTCAGGGCTAATTTGCTCCGCAGTGCGCCCATATACACTTTAGCTCCTTCACATCCGCACAACACACACTCGCTCACACACACACACACACACCGTTTATCCAGTTACCCTCCTCGTTTAGCGGCACAGACGAAGCTCGCCAGCTGAGATCTGACTCCACGCGTCTTAACTCTCTGATCCTCGATTCAGTCGAGTTCCATCATCTAACCTGATCCTTACTTGATACACACACACTCATCAGAGGTGTGTGTGGGCCCTGTGCGATGTCATGACTCACCGCGGTAGGGGTCGGGCTGGCTGAGGTCCGGCGAGGTTGCCGACTGCACCGGCAGCTGGGGCCCGGGGCCCTGACCGGCCATCGAGTGTCCGCCACGCAAACCGCTGCCGCCGTCTTCTCTGTGAGAGCCCACCTGGGACAGAGGGAGGAGGAGGACAGACGCTGTGACTCACTGACATTAATTATCATCGACCACCACACCACTCTTCACTGAAACTTGAAAAATACTTCCCAAAAATTTCATGACAGATTTAACATCTGGGTTTTTAAAAAATTAGAAATGAAAATTTAAAATTCCAGTCAGGTTTCATCTTGACTGAAAATACTGTGTTTTATTTATTTTACATTAATTTATAGCATGTGTGTATTTATATTTGCTAATTTATGAAAAATATATTAATTTTCTTTTGATTTACCCGCGAACAGTATTTTTCAACATATCTGAATTTAGTTTTAAATAAAATAAAAATGCTAAATGTGTAAAACATTTTATTAATCTTTTTTACATCATATAAATTTGAGTTATTTTCTCGAGCATCTCATTCTGTTCATGACGATATGAACGAAATGATTTCCCACGAATCAAACAGCTCAGTTCTTCGTCTCTGTAGTTTCAGCTCAGGCCTGTTGAGGGCGCCCTCCACCTGCCTGAGCCACGCAGGGTCCCATCTGTTTCTCTCTCTCTCACACACACACACAGACCGCTCCACGAGATGTTTTAAGGAGCTGTGTGTGTGTGTGTGTGTGTGTGTGAGTGACATGTATATTTACAGTTTTTTTAACTCAAGTGTGTGTCCTTGTTTTTTTATTTGAATTTTCAATGGACGCTGTAGGGTGTGTAGGCCTGTGTGTGTGTGTGTGCCTGGCTGAATCCTATCCATCTGTCTGCCCCCCCCCCCCCCCACACACACACACACACACGAAAGCACAACAACTGACAATTATCTTAATGCCCATATGTTTAATTGTGGGATTTCTAATTCCCAGAGCATCAAGCAGCTTCCAGCAGGGACTCTCTGGTTTGGCACGAGATGGTCTCACTGTGTGTGTGTGTGTGTGTGTGATGCCAGCTCTCTCATGGCGTCCTGTGGTTCAGAATCTCTCTCCCTCCTTGTCCTGAGCTCTGTTTTTATCAACGTGACACTTCCTCGATCTGAGTGAGTGATAGATGTTCAGACCTGGACCCTGAGAACACCGTGAGTGTGTGTGTGTGTGTGTGTGTGTGTGTGTGGTGGGCCTTTAATGGCGTCATAATCAGACTGAATTGCCATTTCATTCCGATCCGTTATTCAGTCTGACTCTGAGCTCGTGTTAGCTGCGTTCCGTTTGCCGAGTCGCTCTGACCAATTAGCAGCGAGCGACGCCCCCATTCAGCCCGTGTCTCTCACTGAACAGAGGCGGCGGCGGCGGTTGCCACGGACAACGTACATCTAGTGTTGATCTATCGACTAAACGTGTTTGTTGGACAGTTCCTCATCGACTGGCGATTTCTTTATCCACACGTCACTCCTCCCTGGAGCCAACATTACCCACAAGGCAGCTCAGCGCACATCTTTAAGTCACCGGTGAACCTGAATGAATCAAGTTGTTCTGAGAATGTGAATCCAGCTGCGGGACAGCGAGGTCTTCCCCACCCCGCTCTGCAAATACGCTCGACAAAATGTCGACCTGTTTGTCAGCGTGTGTGTGTGTGTAAGTGTCCACACGTCGCTCTCTCTCTCTCTCTCTCTCTCTCTGCCCTCTTTCTTCTTCTTCTCCTCTTTCTCCATGCCTCTCCTTCCCGCTCTCTGCCTTTCATCACCGCCTGGATTCCCAAATGTAAAATGGCAGCAGAGAGGGAGCCGGGGAGCGTGCCGTACATTTTTAATGGAGGGCTTTTATATTTTAACGAGCCTTCCTTCTCTCTTCCTTAATTTAGTTCAATGAGGAGGGATGACAAGGAGACAGACGGAGGAGAGAAATATAAATAAATCACTCAGAAACTGATCTGCTGCCGCCGCAGCTCCCGTATTTGCCACAAATGCTTTTTCCTCGCAGCTGATTGGACGGCAGATAAACCTAATCGCCAATGACAACGCGGCGGAACGCTTTGGTTGGACTGTCAACACGTAAAGGCCGTGACTGTGACATGCGGAGAAAGTCAGCGAGAGGACCTTGAGTGGAGATTATTTCATTTTGGTTTGTGCTGCTTTTCGTCAGCGCTGCGTTCAAGGACGCCCAAACATCTGTGTTTTGAGAGTTAAACTAAAACAGAGTGAGAAGAATACAGATTTTTTTTTTCTCTTTATCTTTGCCTGACAAAAGTTTCTGTTCAGCAGCCAAGTCTGAAAATGTCAGAGTGTCCTTGAATGCACCAACAAGGAGAGAGAGCGGAACAGCAGAGGTTCAACAGTTGGTTCATTCAGCGACCAACACCTGAGTCTCAGTGGGGGGGGGGCGCTAAGATTTAAGGTTGATGATCTACTTTTATTTGTAAAGATCATCGACAAAAAGATAGAGAGAGATAAAGGAGGAGGAGGAGGAGGAGGAGGAGCTGAGTACCTGTCATCTGCAATGTTGTTGATCGGGGAGTTCATTTAAAATGTGTGTGTGTGTGTGCACTGATTGCACAGGAAGACGAGAAGGTGGGGAATTTCTGGGTCAAGAGCTGACACGCACACACACAGACACACACACACACACACTCTTGTCATGCAGTGGTAAACAGTCGGGACAACTCTGACTCTGTGTCTGACTGAGAGGAGAAAAATAAACTCAATTCACTAACTCTAATTGTAATATTTCACCCTGAATTAGAGGAATTTCTGCTATTTCCATTTGTCATTTCTGATTATTGTCGCAGTCGGAAGCACACACACACACACACACACACACACACTGCAGGAGGAGGAGGAGTGTGTGTGACTCAGTTTCATGAGTCAGGACAACGCTGCCGTCGGCTTCTTCAGTTTAGATCCTATCATTCAAAGGGTTCATCCTCTGAGGAGCAGGAGCTGCAAGGTTGAACCGTTGGGCCTCCACATTAGCATTACAGTGAAGGACCCGTCACCATGGAGACGCTGAGTCACCCAGTTAGAACTCTAAGATTAAAAAAATAAAAGACCCAACTTCTGTTTCTATGAGCAAACTCTTCCAAACGTGGTATGATGCACACACACACACACACACACACACAGTGGAATTTGCTGCTAACTATACAGTCTGTGCAAACTCAACCCTTGACAGAAAGCACCTGCTGTAGCAACGTCAACACACACACACACACACACACACACACACACACACACACACACAGTGTTGAGGTCGGACAGCTCCAGGAGGAAAAGTGGAGCAACATTTTCCAGAGGTGGGACGTGTTTCTTTTTCTAATTTTCTGTGATGAACAGAATGAAGACGGTGGAGAACGGTTGTTGTTGTTGTTGTTGTTGTTGTGCTGTAAGTGGAGCAGTAGATTTCAGTGGCAGCGGAGCTGCAGAGCATTAAAAGGCATTAGCGTGTTTTACGGCAGAGTGAAGCAGATTATGATCCATTTCACTTAATGTGACTCAGCTTAATGGAGAGAGATCTGGGCTGACCCCTCCCCTTGTTCCAGGGTCACATCCCCTCGGAGCGGAGGCCACGTTTCAAACCTCCACCCTGTGTGTTTCAAATCGTCTCTCGGCTGCTGGGAAACTGACCGAAGGAACATGTGTGTGTATGTACCTCAGCAGAGTGTGTTGAATGTGTGTGTATACCATGCATTCCTGTCTGTGTATACCCCCCCACCTTCTCCCACATCAGTCTACCACCTGTTTTCCCAGAGTTATGACCTCAGCCTGCAGGCGTCTCTGCCTAACACTGCCAAACTACATACAGCTGTGTGTGTGTGTGTGTGTGTTAGAGAAAGAGAGAGAGGTTAATGAAAAGATAAAAACAAAAGATGGAAAAAGAAAAGAAAAATGTCGTAATAAAATATGTGTCAATAATAAAAAACAACACGTGAGCGGAGGAGAGAGAAGTCGCCGTTAAGAGAAACGACTTGAAAGAGCAGGAATAAAAAGAAAGAGGGAATGAAAACAGTGTGGTCAGGGCGTGAAGAGATGAGTTCTGATCCAGATCAAAGCTCATTAGGTTTGTTACTTCCTGTCTCTTCGTTTCCTTCATCAGGAGCTGGAGAACAAAGATCACAACTTAATTTTACTGCTCGGTGGAGGCCAGTCTCCACGTGACGTGCACCAGGCTCACACACTCCTGGGTGTGTGTGTGTTAAAAGGTAAACACTGTGTTGCAGTGATTCTCTTTTTCCACGTGTTGCAGATGCATGGAATCGATCCAACACTAAGCTCAGAGGTCGTTTGTAATAATATTAGCGAGAGGTAAACCTGCGACTCACTTTGTAAAACTTAATCCTGAAGTGAAATGTCGCGCAGCGTTTGGATCGAGCTCCACAGGAAGCAGAGAGCAGCTTACCATAAGTGCTCCAATCAAATGCTGGTTTGTTGACCCCAAACTGAGATCTTAAATTCAAACACAGAGTCAAAACTGAACCCAACTCAGAGGCTGCAGCCTGACTTTAAGATTCTTTTTAGAAACCACTTGGTTTGACCACAGAGCTCCAGACTCTGAGATCCTAAACCCAGCTCACCGGTCGACTCATTGACTTAAAGGGGGGGTGGAGAGAGAGAGAGAGAGAGAGAGAGAGGTGGACAGATGTGCAAGAGAAGAAGAAGCTGTCGGTGGTAGCTGGCCAACAGACCGAGACAATAACGTCTCCTAAAAAACTGTGACAAAATTAACTTGGGGTGTGGACAAGTCTGAACAGTTTTAGGCATATGAGTGTGTTTACACTTGTTTTCATTATGCCCCCCCCTCCCACACACATCTGGTGGGTTTGTTGTATTTATTGTTTCAAGTTGAGAAAAAAAGACAAAGGACTTAAATATGGAAAATATTACTGATGGGTTCAGTTCCTCTGCTCTGTTTGGTCTGAGCAAGATGTGTGTGTGTGTGTGTGTGTGTCATCTGTTTGTTTCTCTGCTCTGGGGCCAGTAAATATGGAAAGTTCAGACCTCAAAACATGAAGCACCTTTCGTTCGTGTGTGAAGCGCGAACGCGCTCTGAGGCTCCTACCATGAGGGCGTGTCTGTTGGCCGCCAGCAGGCCCGACCCGTACCCGCTGCTCAGGGCGCCCATGGCACCGTTGTGCGTGTGCGTGGCTCCGATGAGGCCGTGCATCTCGCCGTGGCCACCGGTCATGCCCGTCGACGGCCCCACCGCGTGGCTCCGCAGCACGTGGATGGCATCGTCCAGACGCTCTAGACGGTCCTCGATGCGACTTTGCTGCCGGTGGGACACAGAGGGACGAAGACTGAGTGTGGGGCGGATCCTCCTCCAGGGTCTGTGTGTGTGTGTGTGTGTGTGTGTGTGTGTGTGTGTGCGCGCGTACCAGAGAGTGTAGCGGAGCCTCGTAGTTTGGCGATGACGCTCCCTGGCCGCCGTTCCTCGACCAGACAGCTGAGCTGGCAGCTAGGAGACAGGAGGCAAGGAAGGGTTGTTTAGTTTAGTTCATACTAAGATCCCGTGTCCCACGCAGTGCATGCTGGGATACGCTGTGGCGTCCTGCGACCCTGCTCAGGTTACGTGCTGCTCCTTTATGTGTCGGGAAAAAAGAGAGCACTCGACGTCCCGCACCAAACAAAACGTCTCTCATCTCATCCACTCACGCCGGGACACAATGGACACGGGACGAGGAAGAAAAGACAAAAACAAACCGACTCATATCTCATTGCAGAAATGCTAATATCAGGCTTTTGTCTTTGAGGAGGTACAAGTGGTTGATTAGCATTGGGCCCTCTGCAGAATAAACACGCTTTGTGCGTCTGCCTTTGTGCTCCTCGCCACTCTGAAGGGTTTTATCTGCAGCGCTGGCTCTCATTAGCTGGTAGACAGACGGAGACACCACAAAAATGTCCAGGTGAGACAAACCTCAACACGATTTAAACCGGGCAGGAAAAAAACACCAGTTAAGGTCCAGTCCCATCAAACTGGACGGGGGAGCGCTCTGGAGGCCAGCTGACGGACGACCAGGATATTAGCCGAACTTCTGTCCTCCAACAATTTGTCTTCAGATTTGAAGATCACATCAACCAAAGCTTATGAAGCTGCAACGCACACACTCGACCACTAGGGGCAGATGTTTCAGTGGTGCCACAGTTTTTATTCATTGAGTATGAACGCAGAAGTTCCATGTTCTCTCAATTGATGGTTTCGGTGAAATGTGTCGTCAGTGGCTACACGACTATTTAAATGTTGACATCAGGTAATCTTTTTTAAAGTTGGCTCTCGTTTCCTTTCCTCTTGTTCTTAACCCCTCCCTGTTATCTCGTCCTTTATTTCCTCAGTCGTCCATCACCTCTCCTCTCCTCCCTCGCCCCTGATCTCTCCCCTCGTTGCTCTGATCTCATCTCATTAGCTCATGTTTCTCTTTTTCATTGTCTTCCCATTTTGTCTCGCCCTCTTTTCTCCCCCCTCTCCTTTATCCATATTACATGCTCATTTCCATATGCTAATGGCTGAATAATCACCTGGGCACATTCATGTGCAAATACAAATATGTGTATTAAACGGCAGGCTAAATTATTCTACGTCCAACATTGTAAAACACTCTTGCAGAATTAGCCTTGGATTTCAATTTGCATGTAGTTTGCTTTAATAGGCTTCATTTCTAATTTGTAAAAAGTGGAGTAACTCTGACACAATGATAAACACCAATTATGCTTTCGCAGGCGATATACCAGGCAGCCACAACGACGAGGGGGGGGGGGGGGGGGGTTGTGAACAATTTGTCGGAGTGGTGCTCGTAATTAAAGCGATCCCTCACGAGGCGTGGCGGAGAAATATCAAACGGTGAGTAGCAGAGGGAGTGAGGAACAAATTCAACACAAGTATTATCAGGAAAAACTCATTTTTCAAACACTGAGAGGAGGAAGAGGAGGAGGAGGAGGAGGAGACAGCAGTTATTCAGTTGTTTTTATTACGGCGTGCGGTTCTGATGATTTACGAAAAAAATCAAATCAAACTTTATAAATCTCTTTGCAATTTCTTATCGTAATTTCCCTGGAGCTGATTTTCAGTCGGAGTCGTTTCAACAAGTCGAGGGTCCAGTCTGTGAAACCGTCAGTCTCCGAAACAGTCGAGTCAAGTCCAGTTGTCGGTCGGCTCTGCTTCTCGCTCCCGTGTGTGTGTGTGTGTGTGTGTGCGAAGCGTGTTCTGTGCAGTTACGACACGTGTGTGCTCACCTGTGAGGGAGGGGGGGGAGCCCACGGGGGTGGAGGGGTTGGACGAGAAGCTGTTGTTTGTGTGGTCTGGAGAATAAATCTGGAAAAAACCCCAAAGAAAAGTCACATGACTGGAAAACATCAGAATCCAATAATAAACAAACTTTAACCACGTAAGCCTGTGTGTGTGTGTGTGTGTGTGTACTTACTGATGCGAGTGCTTTCCCTAAGGCATCTCCAGTCTGAGAGCTGCTGGCTGCTCCGCTCTGTGCTCGGTTAGCTGTGACACACACACACACACACACGCACACACATATTTATTGACATGAATGAAAATGAAACAAGGTGGACTCCTGAGGACTGGGCGGCCCATGATGCATCTCTCTCACGGTGTTTGGAGCCGATCAGCTGACGGCTGCAGATTTACTGCAGCTCTGGAACCGTTCGGCTCCGCAGCCCGAACCCAGCACCAGACCAAGCCCCCATTCAAAAATCAGAAGCAGAGTTCAATCAAGACCGACATCGACTTTTATTCTGTTCATATTTCAGAGCCTGACAGCACCAGAGTGTGTGTGTGTGTCTGCAAATACTTGACTTCAATACAACTAAATCTGTTTCACACACTTGAAGAGCACAGAGAGCAGAGAGGAAGGAAGTGACCTCACAGGACCAGATGAGCGCCCACACACACACACACACACACACACACACACACACTCTCTCTGATATCTTCCCTCTCTCATCCCTCCTGATAGCAGATCCCAGATGGAAAGTTTACGCTCGTACACACACACACACACTCACACACACACACACACACATCCTTTCATGGCAAATGAACCCATTACATCGATTGGCAGGACTGGATTTCTTTAAGCAGTTAGAGAGAGAGAGAGAGAGAGAGAGAGAGAGAGGCAGGAAGCAGCATATGTTTCGGGGTTAAAGCCTCATGTCTCACTCACGCCACACCACTGGCCTAGTAAAGCATCCAAGGGATTACACACACACACACACACACACACCAACTTGATGCATAATTTAGAACATATGCAGGAGAAAATCTTTTTCATAAATGAGAGCTTACAGTCGCAGAGGAGGCAGCGCTGAGGAGATGAAACAGATTTTTCTGTCTGTGTCTCTTCAGAGAAAATCAATCTCTCTCTCTCTCTCTTTTTTAATATTCTCTGAAATGTCCAGATACCTCTGCAGGGCACTTCCTGTTTCCTGTGCCCCAGTTCCACACTACACACTAGTCCCACGCACAGCCAGCACTCAGCTCTTAGAAACACCTGTGCACCTGTGCAGACACACTTTCTGTCCTCCTACAATGTTTGATCACCATTAGACCCGCCCACAGCCGCCATGAGCCGCTGTTAACACACCGTGTGTGCACACACGTCTGTCATGTGTTTGTATTTAAACAACAGCATTGTGTTTTTTATTAGCTCTGTCTTGTGTTTACACTCATACGTGTGTGTGTGTGTGTGTGTGTGTGATCTCTGTGTGGAATGTTGGAGATGTCTTCCCATGAAAACAAACTTTAAATCTGTTTCTTATTGCTGTCCTATTTGCTCTACGGGACTCAAAGCAAGGGGTCCATATGGCATGCTGTGTGTGTGTGTGTGTGTGTGTGTGTCAAGGTTGAGCCAAAATGGAGGACAAGTGTTTCTTGATTCAGAGCAGAGGGCGAGATGTTTCTCTTCTCCTCTCAGAGTCAAAACACGAGAGACAAAGATTCGCCGTCAAAGCGGACGGGAGTGTGAAGAAGCTAAAACCCAGCAGAGCGTCAACAGTCCAAGTCGTTGTCAGGTCTTTAAACGTTTTTAAGATCAAGTCCAAACTTCAAGTCGGGTCTTTGCGTCAGTGAGTCAGATGCCCCCCCCCCGCCCGTGAGGAGGCGTGCGCCTCCTGCCGAGCTGTGACGCCGGCGTCTGAATCAGTCGAGTCCGAGTCGAGTCTCAAGTCGTCCTCGTCGTCTTCAGCTCCAACTCAGGAAATGATTCGAGACAGTCGGACGGGTGAGACGGACAGGACGTGACGTCAACATACAGGACGACATGGTGACATCACATCAATCTGACCAATCAGAAGGGGGGAGGGGGGTTCTTTTGGGAACAGAGGCTGACAAGAGGAGCTGCAGCATTAGAGCACGTGACCCTTTTAGAAGTGGATTCATGCGAATTAAAAGATGAGGCGGTTCATCCTTCAGGGACCATGAACGTCTAGTTTCTAAGGGATCAAAGTGACGCTTCGTTTGTTCCGTGAGAGCAAACATGTGGCTTCTGTCCAATCAGATCGGGGGGGCGGGCTGTTTCAGTTCAGCCTGTATGAACCTCATTAACTTTGGAATGTTGTAAATGAAAGAGATGTTTTTCTCTCTTCACTTAACTGATGACGTCAGCTCTAATGCGATTAGCTCCACCAGCAGCTGATTGACAGCAGATGACTCTGGCGACCGCAGGTGTCTTACCCATGATGCTGTCTGTGCCGTTGGTGGAGGCGGTGCAAGAGGCGGTGCTGTAGTGATTGCCCCCGCCCCCGCTCCCTCCTCCTCGGTGGAAGCTGGACATCGGAGGAAGGCTGGAGTTGATGTCCGCCGACGAGTGCGAGGGGTAACTCTGCCGGGACACCGACAAACAGGAAGCGTGACGTCAGAGGGAGAATAAGAGGAGATAAAGCTGGGTCTCTGAACCACGGCACGGAACTCGCTTCAGTTTCAGCATCTAATGCCCCGGGGCAGATTTATAGACTGGAAACCACAACACAGCCACCAGTCAGAGTCCCGACCAGTGGAAAAGTACAGCACGTTGAAAACCCTCTGGGGCTGTACCACCGACCCCTGGTGGAGTCAACAGATGTTTGTTGCCTCTTCAAAGATGAGTTGGCCAGGTTTGTGGCCACGACATTTAAATTCAATAACCTTTAATAAGGTTTTTATCATTTTAAACATTCACATTCTCCTGTGCTGATGTTGGTGTTCTGTCAAATTCAATTAATGCCAAAAAGTAGGTGTACATTTAAGAACGTTTTTTTTGTTACACCACTATTTTCAATTTATTAAATTTTTTTTCTAAAACTCTTGGTGTTTGTATTCTTTGTATTTCTTCTTTGGCCAAAATAATAAATTCAGATGTGACAGAAAATAAATATCACGTGAATATTTTGACCTCGTCGTGAGATCGTATTCTTATTTTAATATTTAAGTAATACTTAAAATCTCTTTTTACACACAGGTAAACTTGACAATGTGAAAGAACTAATCTTTCAAATGATTGACAGCTCTGCTCACCAGTCTGTCATGGGGGTGGATCCCGCAGTAGGAGGAGCTCTGGGCAGGGCCGTGGGCTGAGTTCCCTCCCCCCAGCATGCTGCCGTGGTAACCTTGCTGGCCCATACTGCTGCTGCTGCTGCTCCAGTGCTCTCCACTGTGACCGTCTGATGGACACACACACACACAGGTGAAACGAGGTTTGCAGGTCCATTCTTGTCTTAATGCTTGAACAGGAAGTGAGCTGGCGTGCTGGTGGGGGGTGGTGTGAGTACCTGGCATGAAGAAGGAGCTGGGGAAGCCAGCGCTGGGAGGTTTGGAGGAGGGGTAACCCGGCGAGTCCCTGTTGTAGTCGGCGGTACTGGCAGACGGGGCGTACACCTGCAACACAAAGGTTCACAATAAAAATAAACATACATTTGAGAACAAAAATAAAACCAACATTAAATTGCTTTATTATTTATTATTCTAATTTGCTTCAACAACTTTTTATATGAATCTTCTTATATCTATACACCTGGATTTAAATCATTTTTAAATCTTAGCCACAGCTCCAGGCCCCGCCCCCCTTGAACATAGCGCAGCTCCCAACATGTCGAACGACCTGAGCCCGTGCTCGTCTCATGACTAACGTGCACGTGCGCGAGCGGCTCGTCTGCGTCATGCGGCAGACACGCGGTAAAAAGTGAGACGGTCGTCACTCAGAACAGGTGACAGGCTCCTCCCCTGGAACAAAGCATGAGAACGCAATGCCTGAGTTTGGTCATGCCTTTGGCTGGGGGTCCCTGCAGCGTGCCTGTGTGTGTGTGTGTGTGTGTGTGTGTGTGTGCATAGCGTGCGAACACTCAGCCATGACGCTAGCTCGCACTGCATGACGCAAACCGTGGAACAGCTGTTGAAAGCGCTCTTCTCTCGCCCCCCCCCCCCACACACACACACACTCACTCACTCCACAGCTCCACCTAATCTACCTCCATCCCCTAAAAAAAAGAGACGCTGCTTACGTTTGTAACTTTTTGTATTTGCATATGAATGGACGACAGATGTGCAGCAAACATCTCATGATGAAGCCCAGACAGAAGAAATAAAGAGCGAAGACTTGAGGGCATTATAAAAACATCATCTCACTTCCCACACTCCCTCAGAGAAATTATTAAAACCAGAAAACAGCCTAAAACTGTTTCTGTCAAACAACAACCTCAAAGTTTCTCTTCAGATCCCTGAAAGCTCGGCCTGGTCCAGAGAGAGAGAGAGAGAGAGAGGTCGGGGGGGGGGGGGTCCCAGCTGTGTGAGAGAGAGAGGGGGGGGGGGGGGGGGGGGGGGTCCCAGCTGTGTTATCGAGTTCCAGATATCCAGGAGACAACGTGACAGAGCCGGGAGCAGCTGAACCTGAACATGATGCTCAGAACTGAGTCGTGTTCCAGGACGTAGTCTGGTGTCGACTCTGTTTACTTCCTGAAAACAACTGGCCACGGAGAAAATCCCCACGCGGTCATAAACGCCACAACATCAGAACGTCTGAGGAGCAAGGGACACTGGGAACTGTGGGAATGAGGGGCGGAGGTCAGGAAGCATCCACCCCACCACACACACACACACACACACACACAGACAAATGCTAATACGCAATCATGCGAGTAATTAATTGTAAAAGGTCACTACGTTGTTATCGTGCACCTTGCTCTATCTCGCTCTCTGTCAGTCCTGCACACGCACACACTCACACACACGTCTGCAGATGTCATTAGCTCTACTAAAATCCCCTCAAACTTCCTCCTCCTCCTCTTCCTCCCCTCTGAGAACTGACTTAGTGCTCTGATCATAAAACCACATTTATTGACCCAGAGCCTGGACAAGAATACACACACACACACACACACACACATGCTTGTGCTGTTCCTGCTGAAAATATTCAGATTTATGTTTTATGTCGTGCCGGCAGATTTTCCCATTTAATGTTGTTAGGATGGTGACGAAAGACAGTGATTTGTGAGAGTGTGACTGAGCGTGCGTATGTGTGTGTGTGTGTGAGACGGACAGAAACAGGTGCAGAGTGTGTTAAAGACTGAAGAATGTCGAGAGACACAATAACAAACTCACTTCCTGCAGACTGTAACCACACACACACACACACACACACACACACACACACAGTGTCAGTGTTCCCACAGTCAACCAGTGGACCTTGAGTTAATCAGAGAAACCTTGACCGTGTTGACTCCACAAACCAGGATAAAAACCAGTTCACGTCCATCGAGGACACTCAGAATCCTGATCATCATCCAGTCAGAGTTTAAAATGTTTCCCGTTGCTATGGTTACACCTGCTGTCCCCACAGAACTAAACTTAAACACTTAACTAAACCTGAGTGCGAACGCTTGCCGGCGGGAGGAAAGAATGGAATGTGGGACGATGTCCAAAGAACATGATTTGGTCCTCCTTCAGTTCTGACCCTCGGACAGGGACGGGCCTCACTCTGGACCCCGGAGGGTCTGTGAGAGAGACAATGTTAGAACAACAAATAGAATGAAATGAAGTGCTACGAGTTGGACGCAGATAAGACGATGGAGGACGGAAACAAAGGGGAGAATATGGAGAGAGAGCAGAGACGAAGACGGAGACTTCTTGGCTTTGTTTAGTGTTTGATGCCCCCCCCCCCCCCCCCCCCCCCACAGCTTCTTTTTCCCCCCCCCCCCCCCAAAGATATTGTTTCCAAATGTGTGGAGCATCTGTTCAACTTCGACGTCTCCCCTCGTCCGTTAGCTCTTTCTGCTCTTCCTCCTCCTCCTCCTCCTCTTCCTCAGTAGCTATGACGACACTTGGATCAGAAGTCAATCTGGACCCGACGGCCTCAAGACATTTCACACTGAAGAGGAGGAGCGTCTTCATCCTTTTCTTAAATGTCTGAAACTAAAGCATCCGTCCATCCACGCTGTCGTCCTTGGGGACGAGACCAGCGACCTGGGGACCAGCACAGGACGGGTTTTAACTGCAGCATCAAATACACGCCATTTCCTGTTTGGTGACCAAACAGGAAACAAACCAGAGGAACCACGTTCAAAATAAAAACCAAGGCCGACCAACTGACGAGATTCTGTCTTCAGAAAACGCAGCGAGACACAAATCAGCATTTTGCTCAGTGGCAGAAAAACGCTCCTGCCTCATTTCTGTCTCCACACGCACACACACACACACACACACTCACACACACACAGTTTACCACGCTCCATCCAAAGCAGATGTGCTGGAATGTGAACACTCAAAGGAGCAGTCACGAAACCTCTTGACAGACACACACACACACACACACTCGGCTGCACCTGTGCCTGTCCAATTTTTCCCCTCTTTGTTTCTCTCTCTCTCTCTGGTTTCACTTTCATCGTCTTTCTTCACCTTCACACAGAGACGCTGCCGAGCCCCCGGATTCACAACGACGGCAAACAAACGATTTTTTAAAAACTGAAGTCGCGCGTCACGTTCGATCACCGGACGACGTCTGACGTTACTGAACGTCCAACAGAATCTGCTGAGACGTGGCGTCCACCATCATTTACAGCCTGCGCTTACCGTGGTTATGTTTTTGCTTTATGTGGTGACATGTCATGATTGGTCAGGCATGTGATCTGGCTACCTGATGACATCACCAACTCAAGATGGCGGCGCGGCCTAACCGGAGTGTTTTGGCCCCATGTTGGAGGAAGAGGAGACGTCCATCTTTACTCTCTGTCTCTGCTCCTGTGTGTCTCCGCCCCTCTCCACTCATTTCTGCGTGTCGCTCCAACGCCGCCGTGCTGCGAGCGCCGGTGCAGCGGCGAGCGCAGGAAAGTGAACCAAACGCGCCGCAGACGGATCAATCGCACGTTTTTTTTTTTTTTTTGGGGGGGGGGGGTTCTGTTTTTTAGATGTATTTTTATAGCGGAGATCTGAGTGGTGGCCCCCGAATCCTCTGAAGGTTAATTACGCTCCTGATTCAAAACACATGGAGGGAAAAACTCGTGCGTGCGTGTGTGTGTGAAAGCGGAAGGAAATCCCACCCACCACCTCCGAGCCGAGCCCTTTATTCTACCAACCTGCAATTGCACTAATGTGAACCAGATGTACACACACACACACACACGCAGAGTCTCTAGCATGGTTGGCTAATTGACTCCATATGATGTGGTACGGAGAGAGAGATTAGGAAAGAGGGAGGGAGAGAGAGGGTGGATGGAGGGGGGAAGCAACAGAAGCAGAGAGAGAGAGAGAGAGAGAATAGAAAGTTTCATCAAGATGATGGAATAAAAAACTGATAGAAAACAAGAGAAGAGGACTTAAAAGTGAGATTTAGATTTTTACTGAAATGAAAACAAGTGAGGAGAGAGAGAGGGAGAGAGAGGGAGAGAGAGACACACACACCTGCAAAATGACTTGTGTGTAATTGAAAACATGCAGAGCCTTCACACACTCACAGTGAGTTTCATGGACCGAAACACATTCTTCAAGTCACTTGTAACTGAACGTGCACACGCACACACACACACACACACACACATGCACACTCCCTGTGGAGCTCAGGCTTCCTGTGGCTTGATTAGAGCCCCCTATGTGAAGACAAGTGGACTCAGCGTGTGTGTGTGTGTGCACGTTGTAGCGTGGTGCACCTGTGACTGAAGGGGGGGTCGAGTTACTCAGACAGAAAACACTGGGGGGCCGACAAAAGGGGGGGGGGGCTTTGACACATGAGTGAGTGTTAGCGGCTGTGAATTGTTTTACATTATGAAAGTGTGTGTGTGTGTGTGTGTGTGTGGGGGGGGGGGGATTCACTACTACACACACACACACACACAACTTAGCGTACAGATTACGTTTCCATTACTTCTAATGAAGCATCTACTTGCCTCTCCTCCTCTTGTTTAGTTTCCTTTCCTCCACCTGTTTCCTTCTTCCCTTCCCTCTTTCTTTCTATTATTCCCTCCCTCTGCGCGTCGGGCTGGTTCCTGTCGCTCTGACTCAAACCGCTGAATAAGCCTCGGCGGCTCGGACCTGTCGACCCACAGCGAGGCTGTTTTATGCTTTCACCGAGGTCTCCTAACGACGCAGTCCGGGAACACGAGGTGTTTTGAACCTGACTCACTTGACGGCTGGAAACTGTCCTGAATCACACAGAGCGGTGGGAAACTGTTCCGCAGGAAAGACGATTTGACTTCTCGGTTTCTGTGACGAACGCAGATTTAAAGAAGAGAAACAAACAAAGCGACCGAAACAAAGAAGACGTAAGGAAAGGTGTCGGTCCCGGAAACGAAGGGAAGCAAATGAGATCGAGACGCCGAGTGAGGGAGAAAATAAATAAATTACAAACGAAAGATAAAAAGGAAATCAAGAAATTCGCTGAATAAAGTCGGGACAAGCAGCAGAAGAGGGAGAGAAGTAGCCGTCCGTGTTTACACTGCGGCCTGGTAATGAATTCAAGATGGCGTCTGGTCTCAGTCGGAGCCTCGGCATCAAAGAGTCAGACAGCGAGTGAAGTCGCACAACTTTAATTGACCACAAATTACCCTGAATTAACTCTAAGACTGTGAGTGTGTGTGTGTGAGGACATTTACGAGCATGGACATCACAGTGAGGACATTCAGGACGGTCCTCCCTCGTCCAGAGGTTTGACGCTAGTTTGGTGCGTGTCACGGTCAGAAGCTCTGGAATCACGAGACGTTATTTTTAGATTTTTAGTTCCTCTGCATCCATCAGGACAGGGGCGTTTGTTTTATTGCACAGAGCCTCCCTGCATTCACAACCTCTGACTCATGATGTCCACACACCAGCAGCCTCCGGGACACTCTACAAACCTTCAGAGTAGTTGTCCAAAGTCCAAACACACCTTCTTAGCGTCTCGTTTTCTTGTTCAAATGGAGACAGAGACAAAGAGGAGAGTCTCCCGTTCATGTCTCTGAAACGCATCACAGTCCAGTCTGAGATCACTGCCTCTCACTTCCCTTTTCCCTCACTCTCACTCACACACACACACACACACACACACACACACACACATGGAGGATGGTTTCGGTGGTGGGGGAATATGGAGGCTCTTAGCGAACATAATGTGACTTTATAATGTCCCTCCTGACACAGGAAATAGCCAGAGGTCTGGGACTGAATACACTCTGTGTGTGTGTGTGTGTGTGTGTGTGTGTGTGTGATAGGAGGAATACTCATCCGAGGATGGAAATAACGAATCACACTGCACAAATTCTACATGTCCTCTTCTTAACACCATTATTATTATTATTATTATTTATATATATATATAGAAGCATCAGAATGTAACACAACTAGTAATAACACAACAACAACAATCATAATAATAATAATAATAATAATAATGCTCCTGATTTTCAAATATGCTGTCCTCACCACCTGTGTGTGTGTGTGTGTCCAAATGAAAAATGAGGTGATGAGTGCACGCATCAGCACACGTGAGAACTATCACCAGTGTGTGTGTGTGTGTGTGTGTTGTTTTCAGGCCGCAGAACAAAAACATTTCTCCACAGGTGCCGGCTCTTTACAAGTCTCTTCCACACTCGTTTTATTAGCCTCCCATTTTCCTTTCAAGCACCAGGATGTTTTTTTTTTCCTCCTCATCTCTGGCAAAATCACCATCAGTCCATTTCTCTCTCTCTCTCTGTTTCACCAATTTCCTTTGGTTTAATTACTGCCACATGCTGCCGGCTGCCAGCCATCGTTAGCGAGAGAAACGCCTCGACCAACGCAGAGTCCTGACAGGCCAGAGAGGACACACACACACACACACACACACACACACAGACGTAAAAAAGAAACACAAACAGCTGTTGACGTCCTGCAGCAGCTAAAGTCTCAGAGAGTCCGGCAGGTTTTCAACAAATATCTCCCTGATCGTCTCACGAGGAAAACACCCGTCACAAAACGACGGAAGATAAACATGGAGGTTTCCAAACACACACACACACACACACACACACACCTGGCCTGGTCACAGTGTGTGTGTGAGACGAGGAGACAGAGCGAGGGACACAACCACAGTGCAGGTTGTTTTGTGGCATTCCAGTGAATCCTGACACGGAAATATGTATTTGATCTATTTAGGAGGTCAGAGGTCAGAGGTCGAAAGGGATTCAGCGTCTTGTTCAGGGACAGCTGCTTCATCTGTGGACGTATGTGTACACTTCTCCTCTGGTTTTATCTCTGTGAGCAAACGTCTGCTGCGTTGGCATCGCTGCTCCTGGAACGACGGAGAGAGAGAGGGAGAGGAGGAGAGGAGGAGAGGAGAGGGAGGTAGACGGGAGTGGAACCTCCACAGAGGTACAGAGTTGGTGTGGAGCCATTTGGCCGCCTGACAGCTCATTAAGTGGTTTCATAAATAATCAATTGATGAAGTAATTAACAACAATCTCTAAGTTTCAGAGAGACGCAGAGAGAGAGCATCACTCAGGGAGCTAACACACACACACACGCACACACACGCACGCACACACACCTGACAGCTTCTCGCAGGTTTGAAGTTTGACGTCGTCAGACTTTGTTTAAAACCAAAACTAATTCAATTTAAGATCAACAGAAATGAGGGAAGTGAAACTCTGACCGTGTTCGTATTGTCTCACACACACACACTCGGCCTCTCAGCTGGCATCACGGTGGCTCTCGGCCCGGCAGCCAATCCAAATGCCAACTGCAGGGCAGGCAGCCAATGAGAGCGCTGCTCTCTGAGGCCGTCAAGCTGTCAGGGCGAGGACGACAACACGTGTCGGTCACGTCACATGTTCTCATGAGTCCGAGGGACGTTTCCTGTTTCCAAGTGATGTGTCTTCATTCCTTTCGGCACGTTGTTGTGATTTACAAACAGGCTGTTGTTCTCTGTTACCTGCCACGAATTAACGTCGTCTCCCGCTCGGTGATTCATCCTCCTTTTCTCTGTTTGATGTTTTAAGACTTGCCCCCCTCCTCGAACCAAGCCCCATGAATAAATGATCAGCGTGTAAATAAATCAGACTGACGACACGGGCAGTCACGCAGGTCATGAGGCGAACACATGTCGCCGCGGACACACGCGGGACGTCCAGTCTGCCGTCTCCTCCTCTAAGATGGCTGCCGGAGCCTTTCAGATCCGTACGTTCCAACCCAAAGTCGGAGTGTCGACGTCGCCGGAGCGCTGGGTCGCAGGGACCCCGTCGCCGAGGCAACGCGCCGGCAGGCACCCGAACCGAGCCAAAAGCTAAGATGGCTGCCGTGGCGTATTAATTATTGAAGAGGGCGCAGAGAGGGAGTCGGGAGGAGCGAGCGCGGCTGCCGGTGGGATGCTGGGTCACAGTGATCCCGTTGCCGCGGTGATGCAAGCTGGCAGCGGGCGCCCGAGTCTCATCCGCTCCAGCGACGTAGCGTGGCAACGGGAGCACCCGGCACGAGCCGAACCGAACGCTAAGATGGCCGCCGGAGACGCCACAGAGAGTCGGGTTTTATTTAGAACACAGGAGATTAAAATATGAGAGCGGCGAACGGTTCAAACCTTTATCACCCCCCCCCCCCCCCAGACGGGACGTCAAAGCTCCTGATCTCATCCGACCTCGGTTCAGCAGATGTATAAAATCTATCAGAGAAGAGGAGGACGGTAAATCAGCTGGTGAAGACGTCCGGGGGACGCAGGGCGCTCGACGCCTCATCTCGGTTTCATGTAGCGGCGTCAGAGGTCGTTCCAAGAGCCCGACGACTTCAATCAGGAGCATCAGAACATCTGAACATCTGATCCCGATCCATAAAACTGTGAATAAGGAGGCGTGGAGCCACTCATCTGCCCTGGTGTCGCCCTCTGCTGGCCGTTACAGAGAACACAGGCGGGGCTTCACTTTCTGAGATTTTAGTTTCCAATAACACATGACATCACGAAACTAAAGGATGAATTCAGGGAGAGATGAGCCTGACTGATGACATCATCAAACAGAGACGACCTCTGCGGCCTTTTTCAAAACCCGGGAAACAAGTTAATTATTTTCTGTTCACGGACGGAAACCTGAAGATAATCCCCTCCATGTTTGGGAAGCAGAGGAGTCAGGCCTCACTCCCGAGGTGACTTCAGATTCCGTTTCAGCACAATTTTAACTCTTTTCCCCTGAAGTTGACAACGTGTGTGTGTGAGCGAACACGGAGCAGTGACCTCTGGAAAGTTTTCCTCCAGCAGCCGGTACGAGGCTCTAATAGCCAACATATGGAAGCTCGCTGGCTGCCAGCAGCACAATCAGGACCGGATTATTTGGCCCACACTGGAATAATAAAGGAGTCAGATCAAAGAGCTGATTACTTCAGCTCTGCAGAGCTGCAGGATTCTTTTCTGTTTGTTCTTTCTTTATGTCATTTTTTATTTCTCTTTGTTGTCTTTCACTCTTTCGCTCCTTCTTTCTTTCACTCGTTTCTTCTCTTTCTTTCTTTGTTTGAGCAGGTACAGCCCCCCCCCCCCCGGCTCACAATGAGCTCCGTATGGAAGCTGCACA
>JAFBJW010000814.1:1207856-1266682 GCA_016785235.1 Pseudorhombus dupliciocellatus
CCATCATAACACAAAGAGAACGAATGAACATTGAACCTTTCAGAAATAACACGACATCTTTAAAGAAGACAACGCCTCATTATCACCGAACATGTGACGCTGATGACATCACTAATGACATCACTAATGACCCACTAATTAGCCTTTCTCCTTCATTAATAATGAAAAACGGAAATGTGACGATGTCACAAAACATCCTCAAATAAATTCATTTACGGACGCATACAAATATATACATTTATACTCAGTTTATATATTTTTAATGCAATTATAAAGTCTCCCTATTATCAGTTATGTGATTATTATTAATTATTTTAATAATAATCATAATTTTATATAAAATGATCAAATTATTTTGGGAGTAAAAAGATTTTATCTGCTTAACAGAGGAGATATTAAAACTGTTCTGAATAAATATTTTACTGAATAACACAGTAAATATATCACAAATATAAATATTATATAAGAGGAACAATATTTAGTGACAGCACTGAATGACGGACCCAGATGCATTTGAATGCATCAGTCGACAATTAAATAAATAAAGAAGAGAGTTTATTGTAAGAGTGTGTGAGTGTGTGTGTGTGTGTGTGTCGGCAGCATCAGTGTCAGATAATCTGATGCAGAAGGATTAAGTTTAAGCTTGAACGGTGTTTCAGGCTTTAATCGGCCGGACAACCCTCACACACACACACACACACACACACACACACACACACACATTTTAAATGTCTGTCCTTAAACAATAAAATATTGTGTAAATTTACACAGAAACGTAAAATTAAATTATTATCCTCTACACACACTACTTGATTTTGATTTGATGCTCCACCTCCAAACTGAATTAATAAACACACACTGACCAACACAAGACACACACACGTTCACTTCATATGACAAAAAACTAACCACAGAGTTTATACTTTCAACACACACACACACACAATGTGTCTATTTATAAAGTTATAATTGCATAACATGCTGTGCTCTAATTCCGACCTACTGAGCACACAGGATGTCCACACACACACACACACACACACACACTCTTTGATTCCTTATTTGCATCTCCACTGCTGCAGGCGTAGAATCATCTCTGCACAGTTTTCGTTGTTTTGACATTTTCACCCGAAGATATTTATTTTCTTAAATGCGAGTCATTAAATGGAGCTATTACATCACTCCGAACACGTCCGATATTTCCTGTGATTGAAAATAATGAAAATAATGATGCTGAATGAATGAACGAGTCCCTCGATGTAAGAGTCAAATCTCTGGATGAAACAATAATTAATTTCACTTGGTAAATACAGTTTGAATTTAAATGAGTTAAATATTGTTGAACACGTAGAAATCAACTGAATTTTAAGGTTAATTTCTCTTTGACCTTTGACCTTATAATCCAGCTGCTGCAGTTAAAGGCCTTAAATGTAAAATTTAAATAATGTAAATAAATTCACTATTCTTCTGAATTAACATTGGAATTTTTTTCAAATCTACATTAATTTACACAGATGAATATGAACTTTAATTTTATATTCATCTATAATTAGAGCACATTTCTAAAAAAAAAAAAACGTAAATTGAAAATAAAAGCGAGTCGCTGCTCTGGCTCGCTGGGACTCGTTTGTCTGGGAGAAAACAGCAAATGCAGAATAAATTGCGGACAAACAGAATTGAAAGTGTGATTCCTGCAGCTTCGCTCCGGCGGCGGCGGACTGCAGGATTTTGGGAGGCAGCTTCAGGACCCTCCTAATTAAAACTTGCTGAATATTCAAACGCTGCGTTAGCATAACAATAGCCGGCTGGCTGGGCCGGCTTTAAATGAGGCCTTTTGTTTTAGCCCAGCTTTCTGCTGCCTCATTAAGCCGCCGCAGCTTAAGTTAGCGAGCCGACAGCAGCTAACCGGAGCTCAGGCCTCGGCCCTCCTCCTCCTCCTCCCACAACCACCACCACCCTCCCCCCGCTCTCTCCCCACAAACCGAAGCCCAGATTCAGCCTCTGCGCGGTTTGGTCTCGCCGGGCCGAGGCCCGCCGCTGCTGCGGCTGCAGATCTGCCCCAGCGCTCGTCTCCTCTCTCCAGCCTCCACCACTGTGCGCCAGTTTCCCCTCACTCGTCCACAGCCCGGTGCAGGAGGAGCACAGGACAGGGGAACGATGACACTTTATTAGTGTATTTCTCCTATTTGTGTGTTTCTGTGCCAGCGGGCGACGGGTGTAAACAAGCCGTGCACAGACGCCGAGAAGATAGAAAGGAGCTTGGCACCGGATCAAGACCGTCGGCACATTGTGCCATCCAGCAGCCGGCAAACAAAGCGGCGGTGGCACGCCGAGCCCCGGAGCACCGCAGCACCGACAAACTCAGGCTCCAAGAAAAACCTGCCGAGATACAAAGAAGGCCCCGAGCCACGGCAGCAGCCTCGGAGCCGGCGGCGGCCGGCTGGAGAACCGGCAGCGAACAGAGGACGACTGTTGGTGAGGGTCTGCGGCGGGTTTCCAAACAACAGATGCTCTGTTTGAAGCGCCGAGCGCAGACGACTGTGAGTTCACGGTTAAGAAGAAATAAATCAAGGCTGAGGAAGAAAACAGCTTCAGGTTTACTGTATTTTCATGAATTTGAAGGCAAAAATAAAAATGTACACGCAGAGGGAATTTAAGACACAAAAAAATAAAATTAAAGTCAATCAACTGAGAGAGCTGAATATTCTCTCGGCAAAATAAATCCATCCTGATTTCATGCCCTGGTTTATAAAGATCTAAAACGCTGGCTCAGGTCTGAGGCCTTCGCCCAGAAACCTCCGTTTCATTTCAGGAGGAAGCTCAGCTGAAGAAGCTTTGGCTGGTGTGGACGGAGACAGGCGCTCAGAGGACAGACAGTTCGCTGACAGGTGGAACTGTAGGAAATCCCAACCTTCCATCTTCATTTGCACCTGCGGCGTGCACGCGTTCCAGCGTTAACGCCAGAGAACCTCATTCACCGACACTTCACTGCTTTACACCCTGTTTCTCATTTCAAGCCTTAACACCCCCCCCCCCCCCCCCCCCCCCCCCCCCCCCCCCCCCCCCCCCCCCCCCGCCCTTTTTTCCTCCCCCTCCTCCTCCTCACTTCACCCTCTTCCTGGTGTTTTACAGGTGAGGAGACAGACAGGGTCACCAGAGGTCAGCCGGGCCATCTCACACATGATTTGAATTTCATTTCCAGACACTGTTTGATATTTAAAGTCTGATATGATGGAATAAGAGCCACGTGCACGCTGCACCTCTGGGGTGAATAATATTTATCCTCTAATTTTAAAGATCTAAGGTGGACGAGGTACTGGAGCTCAACTCAAGGTTAATGAGCGCTGCCCTGCACGCACTTTGGTCACCGAGAAATAACCCAAGAGACTTTTAATAAAAACTGAGACTTCATGTATAAAAAAACATTATTAAAGAATAAAATCTGAGGCAAAGGAAACATTTTTAAAAAAGCCTGGAGTCCCTGAATGAAGCAGAGAAATCCTCAGATCCACGTGTGAACCACAAACACGACCTGTCCGCTGTTTCTGATAATTCACAGAGATTCTGTCTGTTCCAAACTGCGACGGGTGTGAAGCGTCTGATGCGGAATAAATGATCAGGAATATGAGACACGGGAAACGTTTATTCCTCCAACAGCTGACGTGCGTGTAGCGGTCACACACACGCACTGTAAACACACGTTCATCACGTTTCACAGGAGTCCATCCAACGTATTTATCCAAGCTGCGCGACACAGTAGCCGCTCTCCCTCTCTCTCACACACACACACGCACGCACACGCACGCACACGCACGGACTTTATTCCCCTAGACAAACAACAGGCACCTTCTCCAAAAATAACCCCGGCGCACGGACACGCAGCTCACACTCGCTTCGCGCTTTGACGCGCGGCGCGGCTCAAGTTGGTGCGTGAAGACACTCTTCACCTCCTCTCCTCCTCCATCCCTCCATCCCTCCCTCTCTCCCACAGGAACAGAAAGAGTGAGTCTCACCGCTTTGCCGTTGTAGTAGTACATGAGCGAGCTGCCTGTCATCCCAGGGATGGTGTACGCGCAATACATCGTTCCTCCGCAGAAATACGCGCAACTCTTATTTCTCCCTCTTCTTCTCCTCCTCTCCTCTGTTGACTTCTCTTCTCTCTCTCTGTCCGCTGGCTGGCTCCCTCCTCCCCTTCTCCTTCCCTTCTTTAACTTCGCTTCCCAGGTTGCTTGTTATGGTCTCAAACTCTCGCGGCTCCGCTGCGCGATTTTTTTCGACAATTCCTTCAGTTGCATTTTCCCATATGGCCGAGCCGAGGCACGCGCAATATGCAAAGCAGGAGAGAGGGAGAGGGAGGGAGAGAAAGAGAGAGGGGGGAGAGGGAGAGAGAGAGAGAGCTGCCCCTCCCCTTCGCTCTCTCTCTCCCTCACTCACACGCAGATATAAGCGCGCGCTCGCGTGGAAATTGCACGAAGAGAGAGGCTGGGACGCAGCTCATGCACGCGCAGACACACAAACCGAGAAGCGCGCGGTCGCCGACACTCTTTCAACTTTCCACAATAAATCTGGAACCCCCCCCCCCCCCCGGCCCTTTGAACCGAGCTGAATATTCACTTTTTCCACAGTGAGCTTCTTTCACCCCCCCCCCCACCGCTCCTTCACTCCCCCGTCTCATCCTGTCCTCTCCTCCTCTCCTTGTTTCATCCCGTCTTTTTTCTCTCTACTCCTCCTGTCTCCTCTCCTCCTCCTCCTCCTCACCTTGGTGAGCAGGTGAGGAGCGATGGAGGTTTCTTTGGAAAAGCAATTTAAATGTCAAATTCTTTACATTCATCTCAATGAATGTGTGTGTGTGTGTGTGTGTGTGTGTGTGTTCCTAGGTCGATCTCCCAAGAGCTTTAAATCAAGTTTCATTTGAACTGTTCAATTTGAATTGATTGAACATGTTCTTTCGATCAATGTCCAAGAATCTCTCAAATAACTATATATATATAACTATAACTATAATAATATCATAAACTTCATAATACAAATGTCAAAATGTTCCTCCTGCTTTTAAAATAGTAATTATTTCACTCCTCTCTTTACCATGACAGGATATTTCGTCTATGTAGATTTAACTATTTCAGCAGCAATCATAAAGTCAAAGGAATCTCCTGTCGTTTCATTTAATTAAATGGTGTTCTATGAATCGCTGTGTACTTATTGTCAAATAAATCAAAGTGTGGGGTTGCCATGGTGACCGCATGTCAGGTTCCAACCTGAGTGACAGAGCAGCTGTAGATTCATGACCAGGACACTCACACAGTCTCAAGGTGTCCAGTAGGAGGCGCCATACGAAGCTGAACGGTATTGGAATAAATGTTCCTGACACCAGGAACCTTTAAACATCAGGAGAGATAATTACCCTGCTGATGTCAACGGGCTGTTCCACCCCAGTCCACCAGGGGACGATATTATAATCATAATAATAATCAGGCAAAACTACAACAACAGCAAACATGGAGGAGATGAAGCTGCTTTTAAAAACACCTGAAAAACAATGTTTGATAAAAAGAAACTTTCCTACGCTTCACTGAAGTGACACACCCACACCGGAGGAATCAACCAATCACTAACCCTCAGAGCTCGGAGCCCCCCCACCCCCCACCCCCACCCCCAGGCTCCTGCGCTGGTGGAGGTGGAAACACTGAGCTGCCTCCAGCCCCACACACTCTTGTGTCCTACATTTCCCAGAATGCAATCAACTTGTCTCCCCCAACGTCTGCCTGACGCTGCTACATCAAGTGTCTGATGACGTCATCGGTCTGTTCATCAGCAGGGAGCCTCGAAGGAAGATGTCACACGGGTCACACGGGTCAGGCGGTTCTGATCGTGAGAGCAAGACCGAGCTTCAAAACGAGTGAGTGAGAATCAGAGAAGAGAGAGAGAGAGAGAGAGAGAGAGGCAGAAGTTCAGTCGTCCAAATTTCATATTAACGTTGTCATCATTCATCCTATTCAAACAAATAATAGACTCTAAAACAAGCAGACCTCCCCAAACTCTCTCTCTCTCTGTCTCTCTCTCTTCTTTCAGCTTTAATTTGATTAAAAAGCGAGCTGCAGGAAGGGGAGGGAGGGCTGATGCACATCTAATAAGTGGACCATCTGTCTGCAGCGCTGGCTGGCTCCCAGCATTGTACCCAACCAGACTGCATGGGAAATGAAGGGAGAGATGGGCGAGACAGAGGGAGGGATGGAGAGATGCAGGAGAGAGGGAGAGAGAGAGAGAGAGAGAGAGGAAAAGTGAAAGGGGAAGGAGAAATGGTAGAACCCAAAAACAGTGACCCGGTTGAGGCGAAAGAAGCAGAGACAGCGTTTTTAAATTTGTCTTGACGTCTGCTTGGTCAACAAACCTGCAGAGGAGACGGAGAGGGATGAAGAGGAAGAGGAGGAGGAGGAGGAGAAGAAGGAGGGGGAGAGGTGACGACAGAACCAAAGAGATAAAGGTAAAGAAGAGAGGAAACACTAAGTGATGGACAAATAAAAAGATGGAAAACTCGGTGACCTTTAAACTTAAGGTGGTACTGGCACCAACCATCCAGAGGTCAAAGGTCACAGGTGGATCACGTGACGTAACAACTTCACAACAAGTCTGAAACAATCACAACTGATGAGAGATTACCCATCAGCCATTGCACTGCACCAACAGCACCAAAACCAAATCAACACAAATGTAATAATGAGCAATGTTGATTGTTATTGTAACTACACTTGTTAAAATATAGGAGTGTTTGTTCAGCGTGTTTATGAAATACTACTGTTGATGACATCACTTCAGGAGGAAGTGATGTCATCAACAGTGTTTACGTCAACGGTTGGACTCATGACGTCTCCATGGCAACTGACAGGTGTCATGTGTCGTCCTGTCACTGACCACAGCTCACGCTCGACAACACCAACCCCCCCCCGGACCTCACAGTCACCCAGAGCATGATGGGAAATGTTTCCATGGTAAAAATAACTGAGAACTCACAGAAGAGTAAATGGAAAATTAATGGAAATAATGAGCACGTGTTTAATAAGTTACATGTGTGACTAATGAGGCATCGATGCAATGAGTAATGTAACTAATTACTTGTATTGTTGAGTAATTAGTAAAGGTATTTAATTACCTTTCATATGAGCAACATGTAATGAATAATAATCCAATACATTTCTGACAGACAGATAGATAAATATATGTCAAATAAAATCAAAGCAGAGTTCTTCATTCTTCTCTCTGCGTAATCAGGATAAATAACCTGACGTGGCCTCACTTTTGACGTTAAAAAAAATAAAATAAAAATAATCATACACTAATTTTACTCCAAAATACAAACTGTGAGAAAGAGGGGGGGGGGGGGCACTGAGTGTTTGGAGAGGGTGTGTAAGTGTGTGAGCCTCTGAAGGTGTGTGTGTGTGTGTGTGTGTGTGTGTATGAGCGAGCGCTGCTGCACGCTAATTATGTATGCATGATTTAATCTGCAACTCAATAATATGCAAATATATTCATATGTTAGTTTCTTAATTAAAAATGCAAAGCAGCCCTTATGGTGATTTTTCTGTGATTTTCTTTTCAGCCTAACAAACGGAAGATTTTGCGAAATTTCAACAAATTGGAAGGAAGCGTTGGGGGGGGGCTGGGGGGGGGGGTTTACAGGTAAAAACAACAACAACAACAACAAAGAAACGTCCGACTGCAACTTCCTGTCGTGTTAGGAAAAGGGAAAAGAGGAGGAGGAGGAGGAGGAGGAGGAAGGGTGTGACTTGTTGAACGTGAACTTTTTGCTCCACCTTAAGATCGTTTTAAAGACATCCAACTTGTGCTAAGCTAACAAAATATTTACCAGCGTCCGTCCTCGCCACTGGCTGATGCATGCTGGGATACAGTTTCACTCAGCCTCTGGTTCTGGTCAGTAGAACCAAAGACCCGCGGAGGAATCTGTGACACTTCTCAGACCAATTTTCACTACAAGCTTAAAAACTCATCAAACTCCAGAAGCGGTGATGAAGATCATTCAAAGGTTTGATAGGAACAAGTTATAAAGATTAAACAGTAAAACCATCACCGGGTCGTGACCCCGAGCTCAGTCTGAGGTAAATACCGTTTTACTGACTTCTGTTGCAGCGGAGAAAAGACGAGTGAGAAACATTTATCACATTATCAACAACTTAAAGCAGCGTGTGTGTGTGTGTGTGTGTGTGTGTGAGAGACAACATGTGATTTTCATCGGAGGCTTGGAGAGAGTCAGTGTCGCTCTCTGCTGCCTGTTACTGCAGCCAAATATTTGGCTGAGGAATGCACGAGGGAACATTCGCTTCTGCAGCAGGCGTCCACTGTGTGTGTGTGTGTGTGAGAGGTCTTTGCAGAAGCCATGTGTCCTCACAAGGACAGAAAGGGGACAGACACGTTCAGGCTGAGGTCAGATCAGCCACTGACTGGACGACTTGAGAGGGACGTCTACGATGAGCCGGGATTCAAACCAACAGCCCTCTGATTAGAGGACGTATTTAAAATGTTATATGTTATATAATATGCAGCCAGGTACATGTATGTTTATCTGCATGTGTGTATTTAATACTGCAGGCCTGTGTGTGTGTGTAAGGTCTTGTTCTGTTAAAACTTCTCTATAGGGACAAAGACAAAAGCACGCACACAAACACTCAGCAACACGCAGCCGTACACACAAACGGACGCCTTGTAATTCAATTAGCAGTTTCCCATCTGACACAAAATGGCGGCCACGGCGCAGCAGTGCGGGACAGATTGAGCCGAATAAATAGCACAACACGCAATCACACGTGTGGACGTTTATGAACGATCCTATCATGCGTCAACTTTACATCCCAGGGCCGCAGCGCCCACACCTCCAGGATGATGGGAAATTTATCTGAACACGTTTCGGAGCGCGTGCTGCAGCTCTGCACCAACGGGTGGTTTTAGGTCCAAACCTGTCAATCCCCAGAAAGAAGGAAGTGTGCTGGGGTCTTCTGTGGTTCCTGGACCCACCTGAGGGGGGCAGTATGACTCACCAAACCACAACCCTGGACACCCCCACCCCCCTCACCCCCCCCAGCTCCCATCCCTCCTCCACCCGCAGCCTACCGGGGGCCGCCGGCTCTCCTACTGTGCCTTCTGCAAGACCTGGCTTAATTTAATTAACGCTGTCGACTTTAAACAAAACCACATCTGAGCCGAGGAGAGAGAGAGAGAGAGAGAGAGAGAGAGAGAGAGAGCGCGAGAGAGAGAGAGGGGGGATGAGAGTCATGGTCAGAGATGAGAGTCGATTGCCCGACGGTCAGATCGCTCTGAGGATTTCTTCCACTCAGGTTTTGAGGAGTTTGGTTTTAAAAGGTCGAGCTCAGGGAAAAGTTCTGAAAAGAGAAATATCAGAGGACCGGCGGAGCCACAGGCCGAAGATGAGACTCCTTTAAGTTGAAACTAAAACACTAAACGCCAGGTAAAAAAAAAAAAAAAAAATTTTATGTTTATTTGGATGTTTTTCTCTGAGTAGTGAAGAAGTTTTTACAGATGATTTGACCTTGTGCAGAAGCTTCACCGTGACCAAGAAATTAATTCAACGGATCGTTTACAAACTGAATCATATAAAAATAATATTAATTATAAAATAGTTCTGATGATAACAGGCATGTATGTATAAAAATATAAGATGTGTTGAATTAGGAACAAATGAAGATTCACCTCCGTTTCATCTGATCCAGTCAAATGTGAGAACTAAAGAAGATGAATGTTTTATGAAGCTTCAACTTTATTAAAAATATAAATCAAAAGTTGTGTGTGTGTGTGTGAGAGAGAGAGTAAAACATGTTAGTGACTGATACATAAACTACTGAAACATTAGAGACCTGTGCTCTGACAATTTATTTCTCTTTTGTGTGATGGCTTCATTTCATGGTTTCATTGTGGCCATGTTTGTGATGGTCTTGATAAATGTAGTGTGTGTGTGTGTTGTTTATTCCATCAGCATTAGCAAAGCTCCGAGGACGACACAGAGACTCCATCAGCTCCGACAACAAATGAACTAAAACAATGATATCTGTGAGGAAGAGAAAAGAAGCTCTTATCCTCCGAACCCCGACAAAGAAAAACAACAGTGAGGCGGCGCTCTGCAACCTGCTAATGTTAGCAACTGATGCCTAATTTCCTTTTGATTACAAAGACGTCCCACGCTCTCCTCTCAAGTGACGTTTAATTGTTTCTCAAAGTAAATCATCAACTCAGCAAACTAAATTTGACAAATAGCAATAACAAACTTGCAGCGCAGGGAGACGGGGGGGGGGGGGAATTAATTAAAGAAGGAAAAAAGGAAAGAGGAGTCGTCGCCTGCAGTGGATGTGAAACAAGAGTTTGTGCCTTTAAATGAGGTGCGGAGCATGTGTGAGGGCAGAGGCACAACACACGCCGTCAGAGGAGCTCACAATAAATTCAATCAAATAGTTTCAGCGATTCAAGTTTTTTAAATAAACTGTCAGAGGAGTTTGGAATATATTTAATAAAATGGTTCAAATGATTAGTCATCAAATACAGCTGAGGATATAGAATTTAAAACAGTTTAAATGTTTCAAGTTGTTTTAAATAAACTGTCAGAGATGCTGAGAATATATAAAATAAAACGGTTTAAATCAAGTTTAAAAGTTCTATTAATTCTATGAGTATTTAACACATAAATGTGTCAGGATTTTAAAAAGCTTCCGTTCTGCCTCAAATGTAAACGTGAACGGGCCGAGCTGCTGGAGGCACAAACAAAAAAAAAAACCTGCCTCGGCCTCTTTGTCGCTGACGTTGGCAGAAGGTTCTGAGGCCGGTCCGGAGACAGAGACACACACACACACACACGTCCACACACACGCAGGAGGACAAACAGAAAACTACTGACACTAACGGAGGTGAAGGCCAATAGAGTCAAGTAGACCGTCGTCACTTAGAATCACAGTGTAAGAATATTTACTGGATAGTCATTCTATGAATATACTTTAAAAATAAAGTCCTGTACATACTGTATTATAGTTATTATATTTCATATGGAATGCAGGAGAATCATAAATAAAGTGGCTTCATGTCTTTTTCCATTTGGGATAAATATAACTATATTTTTCCACAAGGGAGCTGAATTAGCTTCTGTCACTTCCTGTTGGTTTGACCTTTGACCCTGGATGTTGGAACAAAGAGGAAAAACACGAGGACATGAGTGCCATGTTTTGAGTCTGTTGCTCGGAGAACAGGAAGTTAAAAACTCTAAATTAAAAGCATCATAAAACCAAACACCTGTCAACAATCTGACTCTTTTCAAAATAAAAGCCAGCGCGCCACACACAGGTCTCTGACTAAAATCTGACTACATGATCGAGTACAAGTAGCGGAACAAGTACTATGGTGGTGGTTTTGGTCGGCCGCTAACACTTCCTGTCAGCTGGAATCCCTGCCAAACGTCACATGGCGAGCTCAAAGCGGTGGAGGCCGTTATATATTTCAGCTTCCTCCCTGGTCAGTGAGAGGAAGTCAAAACATCGTCTTCAGCTCTCTGAAGAATCCTAAACATCCCCGGCGTGTTCGTCAGTGCATCGAGCGGCACGTGACGTGCACGCAGATGTCACGGCATCGTCACCCCGGATCCCACACACGTCTGTGTTACACGACAGCGTTCCACACAAAAAAAACCCAGGATGTTTAACACGCCGTTATTTAACTGTTCAGATCGAGAGCTTTTCTTCAGCAGGAGACTTCTCGTTCTTTCACTCACGACCAAACACACCGCGACCTCCACTGTCCTGCTGACGAGGGCGGGGACACGAGGACGCTGTTCACGAGTCGTTCATGAGGTCTCCACATTGCAAACTAATTCAAAGCAAAGACAGCCATGAAACTAAACACACACAGGGGTCGGTGGACAGAGTCCAGAAAAATAAACTGAAGCAGAAAGGAAACGTTCTGCTGCTGATTCAAACACGCACCTCCTGAAACAGAGCGACTCACGGCAGCTTGTCATCTGTCAATCACTCCACCAGATCCAATCATTGACTGTCCTTGTCCTCATCGTCCACCGCACGCTGACCGTGCTCATGAATTAAAATCTGTTCTAAACTGAGAAGCTTCAAAGATTTGTTTCTAATTCACGTCGGTTCATTTTTATCAAATAATTCTCGTCTTATTTACTGTGGGATTCAAAGTCGTCCAGATGATTTTTAACCAGAACCAGAATAACTCCATGTTTCATCAGGACTCAATTTTCAATCCAACATTCAAAGAGTCGAGAGCCAACGGGTGAAAAATAAAGCAAGAAAAGAGGAAACTAAACCTCACCACGTTCAAATATATGTCTTAATTTCAATAATTATGATTATTCATCTTTACATGTTAACATGACCATTTGTTCTGGCATTACAGAAAGTCAGGAGCCGCAGCTGTTTGCATCCAGCTCTGACTCCGACGGCAGCGTCGCAAAAAAAAACACAACAACAATTCGCAACGTGTTCCACAACAACTTTTCCCCCTCGCAACAAAACCAGGTCAGCGAACAAGCTTCAACAATAGTAGGAATAAATGGCATGTGATCACTTACTGAGGACGGCAAGCCGGGAGGGACCTTCCGCACTTTTTTTGTTTGAATCTCTGAAAGAAATAACAAACAGACAAAAGATGAGAGTGGAGAGGAGATAAAGGACGACGTGGTTCGATCCGGTCGGACTCGGCCGAACGGCCGTGTTTACTGCAGAAAAAAAGCTTCGGTGTAAACAAGCAGGAAATAAAGACGGAGCAGAAAAAGGACAGGAGGCATTTTCTTTTCTTTCCCTTTTTCGTTTTGGTTTGATAAAAAGAGGAAGAGCAGCTTTCGACATGTTTATATTATTTTTCAGGGCTCCTCTCAAGGGGAGCCAGGGAGCAGTCTATTAACTGGGAAGGTGAGACTTTGATGGAAAAATGAAAGAGCATGTTTCTTTTTTTTTTTTTGGGGGGGGGGGGGGGGGGAGACGGGGGGGTGCAGAGACGTCGTGTGTATCTGTGTGTGTGTGTGTGTGTATTTGTTTGTGTGTGTCCTCTCAAGGCTAACGCTACCAAGGCTACATGGCAGCCACTATTGTGCTGCTTTAAAAGACTTCGCTGCATTTCTTTTCTTAAAGTCCCCTTTGAAAACACACACACACACACTCACTCACACACACACACGGACAATGTTCGGCCTTCTGAGCAGCCATGTTTTCAGACGGCATTTCACAGCTGCCGCAGAAAGTTTGTGTTTGGAGTCTGAGGACAGGTCAGCTGGTGTCAGGAAATGTTTTGGGTCAGACATGTTGACGGGTCCGGCCTCAGAACTCTGGTGTTGTCATTACCTGACATCACCATCATCATCTTCACTTCAATTAATATATTCAAAGCTAATCTAATAAAGTGACATAAGAAACTTATATATGTATTACTATATATGAATGCATTTATTGTATTGTGTTTTTATCACTTTTTTCATATACATTGGACTATCACACTGTATATTACTATTTTTATTTATTTGTATTTTTATTTTATTTATTCTAACAAAGCAACTTTTTAAAAACACCACGTTCTTTGTTGTTTCTGTCAGCTCTCTGTCTCCTCGATGATGAGGTCAACAAAAACCAGTCAGTCACATTCACGTGTCCACGTCTCTAAACATGGCGTGAGTGTGTGTGTGTGTGTGAGAGAGTGTGTGTGGCGGCGCCTCACCCATGGTGTCCATTGGCAGCGTTCTCCTCCGAGGGTTGGAGCTGTAGTGCTGGTAGTACTGACCGGCCGGCTTCGTGGGTGACGCCGTGCCCGGACTCCCCAAACCCAGCTCACCGCCCAGTATCGACTGAGAGACAGAGGGAGGGAGGGAGAGGGGGAGAGAGGGAGTATTAATCTAACAGCGATCAGAAAGAGTCATGTGATCGTGCGGCTCGAGGGCAAAATGACCGACTCATCCGGCAGAAACAAATATCCACGCTAATGAAACTTTCTGGGCTGGTGAAGACGTCAGGACTCTCGTTTCAGACGAGGCCGTGAAACAGAGAAAACAACGACTTGACCGTTTGTTTACACGCGACAGGAGGTCAGCTGGTCGACGCTTCAAGATGGTGGTGGAGCGCTGAGAAGCTCACGTCTCAAATCTGCTGTTTGAGGAAAACCATGAAAATCAAAACATTTGTCAATGCTGTGTGTCCATGTGCTCATTTATCTCTGACGACCCGTCTTCCTGTCAGGGGCGTGTGCTACCTTCACAGCCAATGAGAATGCAACGCTGAATTAGTCCTGTAAACAGTCAAACGGCTGCTGTGGGACGCACCTGTCCACCTGTCCAACAGTGTCCAACAGTGTCCACATAGCTTCACAGAGACTCAAATAATCAACTATTGATTGATCAGGATTTCTGATAGATAGATGGATGGATGGATGGATGCTAGATGGATGGACGGATGATAGACAGATGGACAGATAGAGGGATGTGCACATCAATAAATGAAGGGTTCGATCCCTGGCCTCCTCCGGTGGCGCTGACGGTATTTACCTCGGTGAGAGCGACCTCATGCCGCTTGGTGCGTGGAGGCGACCTCGCCGCAGAGCCCCGCGTCTAACTTCTCCTCCGTGCTCCTTCTCTTTCTCCTCCTCTGACTGTGACTCTGTTTACGGCTCCAACTTAGCAAACCGCTCACACATTGTCCTGCTAATTAAGTTCAATGATTTGGCGAGCAACAAGTGGCGTCTGGGCCCGAGTGAAAGGCGGCGAGAAGCACGGAGGAGAGGCTCTTTTTTTTTTCTTTTTTTTTAAAGCAGCGTAAAAAGTTAGCGAATTGGGAAATAAGAAGCTGCCCCCCCCCCCAGCTTCTTTAAATAGACTCCACCACCACTCCGTTAAAGTGGAGATTTTTTTCCCGCAGCTTTCTCGTTAAGTAATTAGTGTGTAGTGTATTTAAAGCAGAGGGTGGAGGGGTGTGTTCAGAGGTGTGTGTGTGTGTGTGTGTGGGGGGGGGGGTCTCAGGCTAATCTGAATTCTGATCAGCGCACCCGTCCTCTCCGCGGCTCAAAACAAGAGTTAGCTTGGCAGTGCCAGGCCAAGGAAGGCTTTTCTCATGCTAAACAGGGCCTAAGTAGGCCAATTACAGGGCCAGCCTCGGCCTCACAGCCATTCTCTGGCTTAAAACAAAAGAGCCCTTGTCTTAAATAAAGTCAGTCACACACACACAGGGAGGGAGAGGGAGTCAGACACAAAGACACACACACACACACCGATTCAGTCATCCTGCTCCTCTGTGTGTGTGTGTGTGTGTGTCGTTGGGGGGTAAAAGGGGGTTCCCTCTAAAACAAAAAGGGTCTCATTGATTGTGGCCCTTTTCTTTCTATTCTGTTCTTCTCTTTCTCTCCTCCAGCACTCGAGCATCGAGCCAGGCCGGACGGTCACCCCGGCAACTAGACGAGCCAGAGGCTGGAAACAAAATACTGTCTGTCTCCCTCTGCCTGTGTGTGTATGTGTGCGTCCCTCCTCCTCTCTTCTATAACTTTTCACTGTAGAAATGGAAGCTTGTGATGTAAAAAGAAATCAGATTACACTGTGGTCAGTTTGCACCCAGTGACAGAATGTTGAGACCTGGGGCAGGGTGTGTGTGTGTGGATATGGTGGCCTACAGTTACCCATAATGCCCTGCTCTGCGTAGACCCACAGGAACATTAATAAGTATCGTCACAGAAATTTCATTCCAGCCTCGATAACGCTCAAGTTTCCCTCCAGCTCTGCTTCTTTCTACATGATCTTGTTTTCTGTGTGTGTGTGTGTGTGTGTGTGTGTGTGTGTGTTCTCTCTCAAACACACACACACACACACAACCAGAGGTCTGTTTCTCACAGAGCTGACTCTGCCTCGGAACCCAGCTGCTCTCAGAGACCATATTAACTAAGATAGATTACCAGAGAGAGAGAAGAAAAATAGAGAGAGGAGCGAACGACAAGAATGAGAGATGGAGTAGAGCACGTGTGTGTGTGTGTGTGTGTGCGCGTCATGATGATGTTTTTATAAACATTGATCAGACTTATTGATGAACGTGTCGATGATGGGGAGGTTGGGTCCATGCTAGCTGTTTCCCTCTGTTTCCAGTCTTTATGCTAAGCTAAGCATTCACCAAAATGTTGAGCGACTCCTGTCAATAAAGTTTAGTCCGTCCCCCCCCCCCACCACCACCCCGTCCTCAAACGCTCACATGTCATCAATTTCACTATCGCAATGAGAGAGGGGGGGTGGGTGGGTGGGGAAGAGGTCATTAATTACCAGGAAGTGCTGGCGAGGCGGCGGCGCACCTGTATGCCAGCTTCGCTCCAGCTGACTCGTGCACACACACACACACACACACTCCGGAGGGAGAGGGGCCCTGAGGCTGCTCTCCCTGAAACAGACTCGACTGACGCTCTCACACGTGATCCTCAGTCAGGAGCCTGAGAACCTGGGCCAGGGTCCGAGGCCGACCTCCCCCCAGAGATGCAGCGAAGGAGTCGCAGATAATGAGCGATGCGTTATCAGACTTCCAGCCTGAGACGACCAATCAGGAGGCAGAGCCGCAGCGAGGAGACAAACACACAAACAAAGAAGCCATTCACATCGGCACGCGGGAGTCTATGAAACACCTGCTGTAGCGTGTGTGTGTGTGTGTGTAGAATGATGTCAGAGCAGGAGGAACCACAGGGACACATATCCCACACACACAATCACACATTCATCTGCAGTAACACTCCAAGCAGCGAGGGATTGACTACCCAGTGACACTTCCTCCATCTTCTAACAGCAACTACACACACACACACACACGCGTGGCAGTTCAAAGCATTTTTCCTTAATTAGCGCTCAACGCTTGGCTTGACAAATAAATAGCGATCGTTTAAGAACACTTAGAGAGGAATCAGACAGCACATTACACCTCACAATATCTGGCAGCTCTCTGCTTCCACACTGTCAGGGCGGGGAGAGGGGCGAGGAGGAGGAGGAGGAGGAGGGTGAAGGATGAAGAGGAGAATGGGGAGGAAATCAGAGAAAGGAAGGAAGGAATGATGCAAGTCAACCTGGGGAGACGAGTATGTGGGGAATTATGGGGGTCAAAGAGGGAGGAGGAGAGGGAGGAGGAGAGGGGAATCAAATGCAGAGTGGAGAGAAGTGAGGAAGGATTTTAAACAACAAGTTGGAAGCAAAACAGAGGAGATGAGTAAGACAGGATGGAGGATGTGAGAGAAGACATGGATGGAAGGATGAAGAAGGAAAGAAGTGAGGGGATGAAGGATGGAGGAAGAAGGAGAGAGAAAGAAGAAAGAGAATTAAACAAGAATAAAAGAAAAGAGAGGAGACAAAAGTAACTGAGGAAGAAGAAGAAAGGAAGAGAGAGGGGGAAGAATGGAATGCACTGACGTCAAACGATGGGGGAAGAAAGCAAGCGCAGGAGGAAGTAATGACAGACGAATGGAGAGAGAGAGAGAGAGAGAGAAAGGAAGAAGAGAAGACAGGGACGATGAAGGAAGAGAGGGGAGGAGACGGGAAGTGAATGAATGATAGATGGAGAGACAGATTTATATTTAGAGATGAAAGTCAGAATGAAAAATAGACTTCCCTGCGGTGCCATCTTGAACTGATCACTCCCATCATGCCTCAGTCCCAGCTGACTTCACTTTAGTCATCAGAGGCTGAACCACAGGCGGGAGGAATGAGCCGGAGCCGACCTTCCCCTGCACAGCTTTTCAACATAAAACACACCTGTACCTGGCCCCGAGGCCCCGGGGAGGAAAACTACAGGAACTCCACCAGAGACGTTTAGACTTTAATGAGCGATGTCCATCAGTGTGAGGACAACAGAGGACGAGTCAGAGAACCGGGGTTCAAACACAAACATGTCGGGAGGAAGAAGGGGAAAACACCGATCTTTGCCCCGCCTCCTGCTGCTCTACAGGCTCCACCCCCTCAGAAGAAACACGATAAAGACAACAGACGATGGACCAGGACGTGTCCACTGAGACACTCTCTGGTTTGAGTTCTGTCTTCAGACACGTGGGGACACTGATTCTCCGCTGAAATAAAACCAAATCAGGTCCATCGGATCATGAAGCTGCTGGGTGGTCCAATCAGAGGCTGCTGTATGAACACACACACACACACACACGTGTGTATGTGTGTGTGTGTGTGAGATCAATTGTCAAACTAAATAAAGTGTCGATCTGTGCGGCCGGCAGATGAGACTAAATGACGGCTGAGAGTCTCCTGAGAGCTCCGAGCAGCTGGATGTGTGTGTGTGTGTGTGTGTGTGTGTGTGGAGCTGGAGAGCAGCTGTGAGGGAAACATCGCACCACACACAAAGATGCACAGAAAGAGTAGATTGATGGATGCGAGTCCAGAGTTATTTACCACGTTGACACATTATTTCAAATAATTAAAAACAAATGAGATTCTTCTTCTTTTGATTTTCTCATTCTCTTCCTGTTGTTTCCACATCTGTTGAAGACGATCAGAAACAAAACACTGACCCAGAGGTGAAGATAAACACAACTGCAACACAAACTCTAGCAAAAGTAGAAATTGGAGGAAGGCTGCGCGACTAAATTGTTTTTATGTTGTTTCTCTGTGTGTGTGTGTGTGTGTGTGTCTCTCTCTCTTGTTTTTGTTTTTTTCTTCCTGGACTTCAGACCAGCTGGTGGGGGACTGTACTTCCTGCTGACACGTCATTGGTCAGAAAACCGCCAATAGGGACAGAGATAATGAAGTGATGATGAACACACACACATGCACCCTTGGTAACCAGATTCCACAGTAAAGCCCACGCACAGGAACTGACGGCCTTCCAGAGGGAGGACACACACACACACACACACACATTCCAGAGCTCAGCAGAGGAACTGCATCTTGACCAGAGGAATGAACAGACTCAGTTTAGAGCTACGTTTCGTCTCCAGGACTCAAACATTTGTGAATGACAAATCTAAAAAAGCTACAAAGCTAATGAAGGATTGTGAGGATGAGCTCTCTCTCTCTCTCTCAGAGTCATGGAGGTAACAGTGTGTGTTTAAAGGAGCAGTTCAACTTGTGTCACCTGCTGCTGACGGGAGCTCAGCATGTATGATAATAATCTAAATACACACGAGAGTTATTCTATATTTATGGTAAATGTTACATATCTACATGCATGTGCTTTAACGTCTGTGTGTGTGTTTTCTTCGTAGGTAAATGCAGCTTCTAAGCTCCTCTGAAACTCTGAGCTTCAAAACGAGGCCTTCAGCACTTTTCACTGACTGATTTGGGTGAGTGTGTGTGTGTGTGTGTGTGTGTGTGTGTGTGTGTGTAGTTATAGGCTTTGTTCGTGCTGCATTTCACCAGAACCTCACATCGAGGCGGCTGCTGCCTCAGCTGTAGCTGCCGGCCCACGACCAACCCACTGATCTGTGAGGCGATAACCAGATGAATGACATGCTTTGGTGTGGCTGAGTGAGTGAGTTAGCGAGTGTGTGTGTGTGTGTGTGTGTGTGTGTGTGCGAGCAGCCAATACACTGGCTTTGACGTGCATGTGTGTGTGTACGACAGAGGAATGAGGAAAAATTATGAGAGCTAGAAAATCTATGAAAAACAGGGAGATACGGGGGGGGGGGGGGAGTGAAGGTGTGTGTGTGTGTGAAAGAGAGAGAGAGAGAGAGAGAGAGAGGGAGAGATAAGGGGGATCATCCTCTCCCATCCCTTCATTCTCATGATGTGGGTTTTTTTGCTTATGTAGACAGAACGTCCCTTTAGATGGCTTTAGATAGCACAGCTGAGTGTGTGTGTGTGTGTGTGTGCGACACTCCCCATGAGGGCGGGTCTCAGTGGTTGGGAGGGTTCAGGTGAAGGAGAGGGAGCGTTCATTCAGACTCTTCTGGTGCCAACACAAACGGGCCTGAGTGTAAAAAGCCTCACGCGTCACTCGCCGCTCCCAGGAAGCTGCCGTCATCGTCCGACGCCCCAAGCTTCTTGTCAGAGAACATAAAAGTCACAATGCGATCAAACTGCGCCGATTGTTCCTCTAATGAAAACACGTCCGCTCTTGCAAAATTGCCAAACGCCGCGTCTCGCTGACAGGTGGAGAAACGCTGCTGACGCGTGATGGCTGAGCTTTAAAGTGACTGTCAAGTCAATTACAGCGTGAAGCGCCGCAGCGCCGCGCTGCCTCCGCCACAGAGAGCGGAGGTGAAGATGGGTAAACGTCCACAACCTGCGACTCCGCCCGAAACACCACGTCAACATCTCGCTTCATTTGAAAAGTTCCGTGCGGCCGACCGACAGAGCCGGTTCTGTTCCGCGCTCGGAGCTGCGAGTGCATTCGTGCCACCTCGTGCCAGCAGACAAAGGGTTCTGGGAGTGGGGGGTTAGCTGGGGGTTGGGCTCGTACCCTGGCAGGAGGCCACGTTTCCCAGCCCCCAACGCTGAGCAGCAGCCAGGAGAGCTTCAGGTTCCCAGTTGAAACCGCACGCACATGCAGCCGCTGATCGGAGAATCAACTGGGTTTTGACCTCGTGAGGAAACGAATTGGAGGTTTGAGAGCTCAGAAGGTCTGTTGATGTTGTTCCTGGGGTTGGGTTCAGGAGGAGGAGGAGGCCACGCAGAGCGACGATGCCTCGCTGACTGAACGCCGGGCTCAATGTTTTGGAGCGTTCAGTTTAAAAACAACCAAAACCTGAATGACCTCAGCTCTGCGACGGCAGGAACGTGTGTTTGGTTTGGTCGGAGATGGGTGGAATAAACCGGGGTCAGTGGAAATCTTCCTGCTGTTAGCGTGAGCTCATCCTCCCGCTAAGTGTTCCTCTCTCTCTCTCTCTCTCTCTGCAGCCAGAGGATTTTGGACTCGGGCCCAGCATGTTAATTCATCTGCCATTTCCAAACAATTTCCATCAGGAGCCATTCAGACTGTGTAGCAGCATAATTTGACAGCAGCCCAGTAGGAAAATGGCCAGCGAGGCAGTAATGTTTGATTTATTTCATATTTTTGTCCTCTGTGGTTTGTGGTAGCTGCGTACAAAGGCCACAGCTGGAGATGAGAGGGGGTCATAAATAAAAGATCAGGGGGACACTCATGGATGGATGGAGGGATGGTGGATGGACAGATCATCTCATTCATCATGGAATTCATGAATGTACCTTGTCTGAATCAAACTGTCTTCAGGATCAAGTTCTATTCAAAGTAATAAATTAAATGAAGGAATGAATGATTTAAAATTTAAATCAAACATGTTGTAAACTAATCCTCTGATGAAGTGGTGAACAGGTGAGTTCTCAAAAAGACCAGCAGCTATTTTTATATTTCACTCTCCAGTGTGAAAACTATTCCAGCACAACGGACAGGTATGACCGGCACGCTGTGTGTGTGTGTGTGTGTGTGTGTGTGTGTTGACAGGGTTGTCAGGGTCACGTCATGTCTCCAACAGAAAGGAAACCATCAAAACTACAAGGTCTTTTTACCGTTCAAGGCCCCAAAGTCCTTCAGATGCCACACACACACACACACACACACACACACACACATAAATAAACACATATATGCATCTTCATGGCTCGACAGTGATGTCCACCCAGCTGCACGCAGCAACTTCTCCAGTTATCAGACTGAACAGCTGTAAAGTGTTTATGTGGAGAGATAGATGAGAGTTTGAGAAGTTCTGCTGCAGTTATAAAGGACACTGAGTTATTGAGCAGTGAAATAATATGACGGTCTTTAATTCCCCTCCGTGATCAATCGCCACATCCTTCACACGTGCGTCGCGATCCCAAGCATCTTTCTGCTCCACTTTGATTTTCCTAATCAAGGAAATGTACTCGCGTTTGATCAGCTTTAATTAATCGATGGTCGAGACGAAAGGAAAAATAAATGCCCAACGTCAGACTGCTCCGTCAACAGGTCCGACAGACTGCGCCGACGTGTGTGATTCTGCTCATTTCAAAAACCGAAAGGTGGTCGTCAAATTACCGCGAGCACGTCTAATATTCCAGCCTCAGAATCAAACGGCAACATCTGTATGTTTGTTTTAATCATCGGCGGGCGTCTCCTCCTGGATGCATATGGTCCACGAGATCTGAGCGGGAGAGGATTAAATCCAGCGATTAGCAGAGTCCTCACAACACCTGGCAGCACCCACACGATAAATATTCCATTTAAACAATTAATCCAATTAACAATTCAACTATTCAGTGGGAATAAAGTGTGAGACGTCGTCCACAGACAAAGCCAGACAGCTGGTGTTTATCACGAGCGTGACTGACACGGGACACTTTTTTAAATCAATGAAGATGTCGGCGATGACGAAAAGCAACAAACCCCCCGTCTGCACACGACCAGAAACATCTGCACCGAATTCTAATTCCAGCCGGCGTCCCCGACCCCCCCGACCCCGACCTGGACACGATGCTGGTCTCAGAGCAGCTCACAGGCTCAGGTAGGACATGCTTTGGTTTGTGGAGGCGACGCTTTAAAAATCAGGTTTACATGTTCACACAACAACAAAAAAAAAAACATTTGTATTTTTCAGGAATAAAACTTCAGTCGAGTCCAATTCAAGGACAGTATTGAAACCAGGTGACATCACGCCCACTATCCTAACATAATATAAACATAATAACTTGCTTCGTTGGTTGGTTATTGGTTCCTTTGTTCAATGTAAACACACCACATGAGGACGCATGTCCAGAGACCCTCGGTCAAACGAAGAGGACTGACCTGGTGACAGTGGGGGTTGGACTCTCTCCCGTACGAGTAGGAGCTCCTCTCTGATTTACCTGCAGGAGGAAGAGGAGGACAAGAGGGGAGGCGTTAGCAGAGGGGATCGTCTCAGCAAGGACAAATCTTCATGTCCTCCAGAGACACTGTCCGTCCATTCATCAGTGCATCCTGTCATTCCTTCATTTGTCAGCCAGTCGCTAAAATATTTGATTTGACTTTTGTTCATTTACATCTTGGCTGAGAAACATAGACTTCTCTTCACAGTGTGTGTGTGTTTCCTCCCAGCACAACACAACCAACATCTGCGATGCCTGCATTGCATAGATCCATACACACAAAGGAGCTCTTTATGTTACAGTATCACAAACACTTTCATTGTGCGCGTCCTTTTAGGTGCAGACTCGTGTCGCGCTGCCTGTTCAGAACCAAACAACCCGAACGGGAGACGATCCTCAGAAACACGGAGGAGGAGGAGGAGGAGGAGAAGAAAAACCACAGAATGCTCCAGCGTTCAGGCGTCTCCATTCTCACCAAGGGAGAGAAATCACCTGATGACGCGTCCGTCACCTGACCCGTCAACTCCTCTGATGTCAGACTCTGAAGGATGAGGAAGAGGAGCCACTTGGAGAGCTCGTATATATAATGTACAAAATAACTGCTTTTATATTTTCTGCTGAATAAACAGCACCGCGTCTGATCCACCGTTTGTGGCTGTGAGAAGAAACGCAGACGTCTTCCACCTTCGGTCAAACGTGTTTAAACGTGTCTGAGGGAATCAGACGTCGCTGCTCTTTAAACGGAGGCCAACCACTGATCGGCGCTCGGCGAGGAGGTGAAGCGTCGCTGGCAGGTAACCGCCCGCTCGCTCTGCCTGTGAAGAAGGCGTCTGATGAATTAAGCGAGCGCGGCGGCCGTTGCTCCGTCAAACAACAAAGCTAATTTCCTCTCCAACTTCTGAGCGGGCTCGTCTCCTCCTCCTCCTCCTCCTCCTCCTCCTCCTGCTCCTCCACTGCCTATTTTTACCACACAGACTTTCGTTTTGGATAAAACCTTAAATCTGCAGCCAGTCTAAATATCAAACCACGGTTAGTGTGTAATTACATTCTGCGGTCGCAGCAGCCGAACGAGATGAAGTGGAGGGGGTTTCAGAGCGAGCGAGCGCCTGGTGAAGGGTTTGAATCAGGCGTGTATAGACCAGCACTGTATACATGCCAACATGGTAGTCGATGCAGAAGAGGCTGATAATTACAGGCGTACAGAACGGGAATGTGGTCCACTGTGTGTGTGTGTGTGTGTGTGTGTGTGACCAATACAGCGGCCTCGGCTACAGCGACGACTGATGCCAGCTGGACCGGTTTGGCACCTATACAAAGACTCCCACACACACACACACACACACACACACACACACACAAAGTCGTGGTAATCACTGGCACAGATGCACCCACACACACACACTGACGTGTACGTGTGTGTATATATATATATATGGGTGTGTGTGTGTAAATGTATTTTTGCAAGCTACAAAAATACATCCATGCACTTCAAGTGATCTGGGACCGTACGTGCACACACACACACACACACACGTTTCAGTCTGACACTGTCATTGGTCATTTGGATACACCCCCGCAAATGACCTCATCCTGCAGCCGATCCAAAATCCTTCAGCCGCCTCAGAAATCAAATGTTTTAAATATGTCCCACTTTTATTTGGAAGCTTTCAATGTGTGAAGAGAATGAACACGCAGAGAGACGGGCCTCCTGGATCGAACGTGCTCGACGTGTGTGTTCGACCTCGCTGCACCTCGGCTCCGACACAAATAGATTTACTGTTGTTCACGTGCACACGCACTCGTCAACCCCTCCAACCATCGCCACACGACTTCCATCTGGTGGAGACGAGGCTCTCAAAATGGAGGCGAGCCAACATACACAGGAGTCATCATCACACACACACACACACGGTTGTTTTCTTTTTAAATATTATTTAAATAGTGGAGTCAGTTTTTATGGTCTTTTAATATAAAGACAGAAATGGAGAGACATTATATTTTATATTAATAAATTAAATCAAATAATCATAATTATGGATAATTTACAGTTGGTTGACAGTTTGCTGTTTAACTGAATAATTTAGTTTAGATTTATTTGTATGTATTTAAATAATCAAATCTATGAATAGATTGTGTAGTGAAATATAATTTGTAGGATGAAGAGAATATTTACACAATTAATTCCGACGGTAAAAACTGAATTATTTCAAACTGAGCCGCGTTATCTATTCTGACAGCGACGAACCAGAAGCTCCGTCACATCCAAATAATCAGCAAATGACCAAAGAGTCTTCTCTCTGTTTGACCTTCCATCGCCTCTGAACTCATGTACGACACACAAACAAAAACTCTCTGCTGCTAAAACACAAGGAAAAAAAACCACGGGCAGCAGAGGGTCAGCCACCCTGTCTCTCACACACACACACACACACACACACACACACACACACACACGGATAATTCTCAATGACTAAATCTGCAGCGCATGAGGAACCTGCTGTGGTTTAGACATTAAGAAAACACTGAATCAAAATAGTAAAATAATACCAGACAGCAGAAACATTTAAAATTTAAAATCAGAACATTTTAAAATAAATTCTTTTTTCAATCTGATTTTTTGATCTTTCGCCTGAATTTTCATTCAATTTAAATCTTTTAAATCATTTAATGACATCCAGTTTTCTCTAAATAAACCTGGATGTGTGTCCACGCCTCTCAAGCTCTTTACATCAGATCAAATCTTCTGCACAAGCTTTCTGATCCCAGATCAGATCCACTTGATCAGACTCATCGGGACAAACAGGTTGTCCCCCATCAGACGCTGACAGGTCAGGAGCCCTCACAGCATGTGATGAGCTCATCATCATCATCATCATCAGGACACTCACAGGGAGATGATGAGGAACCTTTGTGTACTTCTTGACTTTGTGACATGAACCAGGAGGCAGATTCAAAAGTTTCTGCTTTCTATGAAATCCAGGAGAAAAAGCGGCTTCGCTCAGACGTGAGGTCGCTGCTGCTGAGCCTCCCTCCGTCTCTCCAACCCCGGAGCACCTCGGCTCTGAAAGGAGCGCCTGAAAGGACGGTTTCCTGACCGCGGCTCCATTTCCGCCAATATCAACACTTCTGTGAGGAACCCCGCGGGGACATTTGTCCCAGACGACGGACCTGAAGAGGCTCATTGGACGCGCGGAGGACCCCCGGACGAGGCGGCGCTCGTTAGAGGGAGCAGGCTGCGGGGGCCACAAAAGGTGGAGGAGGGGAGGTCAGCCCACTCCTGTGTGTGGAGCCCATAGAGGAGCCGCTGAGGCAGGAGGAGCAAATCTGAGCTAATCCACGACAGAGACCCAATCAGCTCCGTTACAAGGTCCCAGCCAACGCTCGGCTACACAGACACTTCAAAAAATAATCAGAATTAGGAACACATTTCAATTCAATTCAGGATGTTTTATCATTATTTTAATAAAAAGTCCTGACAACCGGCCTCTAGAATGGGATCGATTAGAAATGATTTAAACCTGAGTCAAGGGTTTTGACAAATAAATGAAATAATTCATCAATAAATAAACAATTTCCGAAATCGTTTAACGTTAAAACATTACATCTAATATTCTGTGTCAGAATGAGTCCTCTCTAATATAAAGAATGCAAACGATCCTAAATTAAAGTTGACTGACGTGACGTGAGTGCAGCTGAATTCAAAGGTTTCATCGAATAATTGGGAAATGAATATTTTCATATTCCCTCCCTTTGTTTTCATCTCTCGGCTGATTCTGAGCCTCACATCTGTAAAACTGTTTCCTCCAGCGGACACGTCCCTGTCCCTGTCCCTGTCTCTGTCTCCTGGACTCAGCCCGTCTCATCCTGACCTGCTCGATTCCCGTCTCCGTCTTTAGGAAACGCCGCTGGAGGAAACCCTGGGGTCAGCCTCTCTCCAACCTTTGACCCTGGACGTGTCAGACAAACACTGAAAACCCAAAAACCCAAATTGCTGAATGTCTCCCGCGTCTGAGTGTGAACGGACGAAGGCCAGAGACACAGACCCAACGTCTCAGTGAACGTCTGTCCCTGCCTGTCCCCTGTCCCTCTGCGTCTCCTCAGCCTCTGGCTCTGACTGGTCAGATTCTTTATTTATTGACTGTATTTATGATGTAAATCACGTCCTGTGGTGACGGAGAGGAAGAATCTATCATTAATTATATAATGGAATCAATACAAGGTAATTCCTTCATTAATGTGGCTCTTAATTAGTTTAATAAAGTTTAATTACCAACAGGACGACAAAGTGATGGGAGTAAAGAGAAAGAAGGGCACAGGGAGGATTCAAAAATAAAAATATTCAGATGGATTTCATTTCAGCAACAAACCAGGAATTCATTTGTTCATTTAACTGCTTTTCAGTATATTTTTCTTGTGTCTTTCAGGCTGTTTCTTTTCATAATTTCATTTGTTTGGCGTCGATTATTTTAATCCCGATTGTGAGTCAGGCGCCTCGGGGTCACTGACGACGCGCAGACACTTTGCGTTGATTGCGTTTCATCCGTCACGTTGAGGCGCGTTAAACGCTGACAGTTCATCAGTTAATCCTCTCTTATTTATTCACTTATGGATTCATCACTTCATTCAGACTCGACGCGAGGGAGAGGAACCAACGACAGTCAGAGCATTTGTTTGTCCATCGATTTATCCCGACTGGGTGAATCCATCAGCGGCGCTTTGCTTTGACCCGTCAGACGCTGACATCGGCTCTTACTGAGTTTGTCCGTCAGGTTCAATAAAAGTCTTTAGCTCAGGTTACGGGAATTCACTGTTCTACATTTGGAGACGTCTTCTCCACGTGTGAGAGGAAAACCCCAGAAGACTGGATCTGCTCTGACGTCCTCATAATGACTTCATTTTAATAAAGTGTGGACGAGGAAAGAAAGAGGGGAGGAAGATGGATAGAAAAAGGGTTAAACTCCTTCTTTCTGCACGCTGCGTGTGTGAGTGTGTGTGTGTGTGTGTGTGTGTGTGAGATGGGGGAGGGTTGGACGGTGCAGACATGAATCATTCTGAGTGATTCAAGCGTTTCCATGACACCACTGGGCACCGGTCCAGAAGTTTCTACAAAGTCTTAAAGGTACTGACACACACACACACACACACACACACAATGGAATAATCCAGCCTGTGCAGGACGTAGAATAATAATCTGAATATTTACTAATGCCATTGTCATCACGTGTAAAGCGAAACATTTTTTGGGATCAACGTTAATTTAACAGACGATGGTCGATGAGTAACCATCTTCTACCCCCCCGCCCCCCCGCCCCCCCCTCCCAATCCCAGCAGGCATTGATTTCTTGGCACCGGAGCGAGTGAATACATCAAACGACAGATGAACGTATACGAGCGACGGGGACGACTCCAGCTCACATCTGTCGGCCTCCAGCTTCAGCCAAATCTGAGCTGATGACACGGGCGGGACCAGAACTCTGGTTCTGTTTCAGCACCTGAGAGTTTCCGTTTATTAATGCCGTGTTTTCTCACCTGTCTGTGTCACAGGTCGATGGAAAAACATTTATCTTCCCAACTTAAGGAGTTAAACTTGAGTTAGTTGTGTGTCATGCATGTGATGACGGGATGAAACTAAAACCACACGAGAAAGTCGAGATTTCTCCAACATGAGAGACGACAGATTAAAATTCAGCAGCAGCCATGACACTTGTTCCCTGAATGAGACCCATAGAGCAGCCCCCCCCCCCCCATTACCAAACAGCCTTCATTATCCATCCACCCCCCCATCACACACACACACACTCACCCCTCCTCCACCCTGGAATCAATAGACAAACAACACAAACAACAACCAGGCGACGAACGAACCGAGGTCCCAACTTCGTCAGGATTCAAACGCGTTTCAAAAGAAATTCTTTAAAACGTTGTTGTGCATTCGTTAGAAAAAAAAAATTAAAAACTAAATATTGTGAATCTTTGAACCACAAAACGACTTGAGTTGATTTCAGTTATTATAACTGAATTCAATTTTTAAAAATTCACTCTTTGACGAAGCGTCGGTTTTTCGGGAAGAGAAATGTCGCTGATTTGTCAGTGTGTGTGTGTGTGTGTTGGTCTCAGACAAAACCGCGCTGCTGAAATGCAGCAGGCACTGCAGACTTTTGTTGGCTGGCTGACAGCGCCGAGCCGGTGCCAAGCCCCGACGGCAGAAACGACTAAAAGACGCATAAGGCTGGCATTAGAGCCCCAAATCTTCTCCCCCTCCATCCCTCCTTCTCTGTCTCCTTCTCCTTTCTCGCTCCGTGGCACCGTTCACATCCATCCGTGAATTTATCAATCCGTCTTTATTTCGCTGTGATCTGACGGGCGGGGGGGGGGGGCAGGAAACATGGCACCTGAAGCGCCGCAGGAGGTTTAGGTAAACTGCCGCGCTGACAAGCTTTTCTTTTTGTCCCGTTTTGGACATCACCTGGCGTCTGTCTCCAGTTGAACCCGTCTCCCTTTCATAAGTGTCGCGGGATGAGAATTTAAGGAGGATTTGATTCTTTCCAGGGTTTATTTCCTCCCCTCCGTATCTGCTGCCTTTGTCTGAAGGATTTCGGGCAGGGCTTCCAGAAACACCTCGGACACAATAGCATCTGGAGTAACATCCACGAGGCACCGAGCCCGCGCTCCTTCTAAAACCTCCAACAAACCGAGAAGACAACGTTCTCCAATTATGCTCCGGAGACAATAAAAGAGTCAAAGAAAAGAGAAATCTGCTGTAAACGTTCAGGATTACCAACAACTACACGCCTCTGTCTGGGTTTGGACTCCGCTATTGATGCAACAATATTTAGCTGTGCGGAAAACAAAAGCAGGATGCTCCAGTTGTGCCTGTAAATTGTGTTGCATTGTCGGGCCGACACATGACGGCTGCTAATTTTGAATTAAACAGGATCTTAGAGGTGGATTTAACACGTTTCCTCCTGTGTTCGGGGCGGAGATGCACAGCGAACGACGCCGGGAGACAAAGAGAGAGTTAGAACGAGAGAAAAGGTGTGAAATTCTGAATTAGCAGCACAATATGGAAGTATTAAAGTCACAATGAGCTGCGTGGCAGGGTGTTGTTCGCCCAAGACGCAACGTTCCCGACTCACGAGGTTTTCACGTGTCAAACGGGAAGAGAGTGAAGGGTTCACACCTCCACGCCTCATTCTCGTCACTGAAAATAGACGCGTGCTCGTCATGACCTCCGCTTCTTCAGGGAAGCGCTCAAAAATATGAAAATATCCCCTGTGAGCATGTGGAGATGTTTCTGTGCTTGGAGCTGCACTTCCATTATTCACAGGCCTTCAGCAGAGTCATCATGCTACACCCCCCCCCCCCCCAGAGAGATGGATGATGGGTCAGGTGCCGTCAGGGGGGGTCTGCCCGCTCCTGCTCCTCTTCCTCGCCTCAGTCATCTTCAGTCTCCCTTTATTCCAACTTCTCTTCCCTCCAAGACGTTCATTCTCGTCCTTTTGGTTTTTTTACTGTACATGACAGCTTTTGGACATTAAGTCCATCTTGTTTTTTCCCCTTCCATTACTGAACGTCTGGCGAGAGCGGAGCGGGGAGATAAGCGGCCGCGCTCGCCCTGCGGCCACGGAGTCGAACTTTTAGAGAAGAAGAAATATTTCCTGCTGATATGTTGATTACTTTAAAAACCTCTGAATAATCTCAATAAGCGCTGATAGCTTGATGTTGACGTCATGCCGGGACCAGTCATCAGCTCCTGAACTGGATCATACAGGAACTGACTGGTTATATTCATGACCTCTGACCTCCTGAGAACTGAAGACCGAACACACCTCCTCCTCCTCCCAACATAATACCTGTACTTAGACAAAACCACCGCGTGGAACACCTGGCGTAATATGAGGGCTGGCCTAAAGCTGCAGGTCCGGGAGACGCGGCGTCACGGCGCCGATACGCTCCGTGTGATTCCAGCCCGACCACCTGGCTGCGGAATAATGACATATCTGCTCCCACACGCTGCTCAGGAGCCGGTGATCAGAGCGGCTTCATCGCAGCGGGGCAGACCCCACCTGACATCGCACAGAGAGGAGGGCGGGAACAGACGGACAGAGGAAGGACAGGGACGGAGGAGGGAGGAGAGACGAGCCATCTGAGGCTGTCACGGAAAAGATATTTAAAGATCAGAAATGACAACAGAAAGATTTCAAAATAATAATAATAGATCCATAGGGATCCATAAGGGTCGGGACTGAACCACTGCATTCATCCTTTATTTAGTTATTTATCTAAAATGATTTACTGAAACCCTGAGACGAAGAAATCATGTTTAGAAAATAAAATGTTCTGCACGTCGACCCGTCAGGCGGTTGCTGCCTTGCTCCACCTCCCGAGGCAGGGCAGGATTTCAACGGGTCACTCTGGCAGATTTGGGGCAGCGGTGTTTTCACTTCTTTGTCCGCTCGGTTCTCATTCAGTGTTTGCCAGCTCAGACGCTGCCCTGCCAGCGTGGGAAAAAGGAACGGGGGAAAGCTACCACTTTACCCTCGTCTGCTGCCATGGCAACCGCCCAACAGTCAGGACGTGAAGTTTGAGACTCCCCCTTCACTCCGGTGCTTCTCCAGAACCACAACACCAACGGCTCCGACGACAGGTGGACCGCACCTCGGTCACCACGGTAACGGACGTGATACAGGAAGAGACGATAGTTTGGGTAAAATGAGAACGCAAGTCCAGTCTATGATAATTATAGTGTGTGTGTGTGTGTGTGTGTGTAGCAGGGGAGCAGATAATTGGTTGGCAACAGCTGGAGAGAAAAAAAAAAGCACAGCTGCAGGGAAAGGAGGAGAGGAGATAAGGAAAGGAGGAGAGGGGAGGAGATGAGTGGAGGAGGGGAGAGCTCAAAGTGTCCTCACAAAACCTGACGTCTTTTATGGATAAAATCCAGGGTCAAAGGTCAAGTTCACTTTACAATCTGAGTATCGATCAAAGTGGAGACTTTGACAAGAGAGAGACACGTTCAACGCACCTTCTCACATTTACACACAATCACTGCCTCTTGTCTCGAGTCTTTATTCCTGCTGCTCGTTCACCGGCTTCTCAAAGGGACGCAGAGAGGAGGACGAGAGACATCCTCTTCCTGTATTCTTCTCTTTTCTAAACTCACTTCTGATGATGACGGAGGGAGGGGGAGGAGGATTCAAACCTCACTCAGCATCATGACCCAACACATATATATATATATATATATATATATAATAAAGAGGAGGAGCTGCACCAAGCCCGGGTCATTTTCATCTCAGCTGAGCTGTGCCGCAGCCGGCCACCAGAGGGCGACGACTCAGTGGCTTCATTCTTCAGAGCGGCCATGTCGCTTCCCATTGGTCGGAACTGAGATTTTTTTTTTTTTTAAACATGAAGAGTGTGTTCATCAGTCTGTCTCTGTCTCTGTCTGTCTCCTGCACCTGATGAGACGAGCTGTCCAGAAGACGCTGCAACAGAACACCTGTGTGTGTGTGTGCTCATGTTAATACTGATGTTGCCTCATGATCCCTCATTCCACAGCCGAAAGCATCGGAGGCCATCATCCAACACACACACACACACACACACACACACACACACAAGCAGCAAGCTAGCGCTTAAAGCAAAACTGGGCTTCCATGGCCATCCATTACTACTGACAAGCTAAATGTACCATGGTACACCATATGGTACATGGGGGGGGGGGGTCTGGAACGATTGGCAGAGTGAGGAGGGGAAGAAAGGACGAGAGACAAATAAAAAAGGGAAGGAGGGAGGATTCTGGATCAGTGATAACACATCTGAATCTTTCAGGTTCTCCTGACCTGGATCTGCACCAAAAGGTAACCGACCTGTCCCGACCCACAGGACCTCCTCACGTAAACAACCTGTGTGTTTGTCCTTTTCACCAAGTCAAGAATGAAAGAGAGAGAACGAGAGTTTAACAGACTCAAATCAGACAGAATGTCTGCACCAAAAAAACCTGCACCAACGTGGCGACTGCAGCAGAACGCAAGTGTGATTTCAGTTCCACTTATTTATTTATCTTTTAATTGCTTGTCTGTAAACACACACACACACACACACACACACTGTGCTTGTGAGGCTGTTACCTAAAGTCTTTCCACAGGAAACATCTGTTCAGACAAAACAGACACGTTCAGTTTAGACAAAACCACAAAGAGGGCACCGCTACACACACACACACACTCACTCACACACACTCACACTCACACACACTCACACTCACACACTATATAGTAGCTATAGTGAATAATCTTTTCTATAATTTAAATATTTACTTTATATGGGTTTTAAAATGAAAACGTTTAAATTGAGTTAAATTCAGCCGTTATTTACGTCACGAAGCAGAGCGACGCAGCGGCGCCCCCTCGGTGGCTGGGGGTCCAAAGGACACATGAGAAAAGAGAGCTAGCGAAAGAAAGGAGGGAGGGATGAAGCAATGAAAGTTAAAGGAAGGAAATGAAGGAATTAAAAAAAGGAAGAAAAGAGGAAAAAGCAACGCACACAGAGGAAGACGTGCTAACGTTTAGCCCCACCCGGCTCCTACCACTCAGTGTTTGAGGGAGTAAAAATTCAGCATCCCCGACAAATGACCAGTCAAAGAAAACAGACACACACACACACACACACCATGTTTTCACTTTCACTGGGAATCCAAATGTTGAGTTCGACTGAACAAACGACTGGATTGTTTCAACATTTTCACTTTTTTTATTCCTCTTTTTGGAAAGCACTATTTCCAAACTACACACACACTCACACACACACACACACACACAGCCAGCTTCACAACAAAGACAGAGACTGTGCCATGCTGCTGCAGAGGGGGCAGTGCCACGTTGGCAAAGCCCAGGGGGCAACTACTATCTCGTGCCAACACTTCTCACTCACACACACACACACACACACACACACACACACACACACACACACTGCACATCAGTATTCCAGCATCGTGGCAGAGTCGACTCCTCCGTCTGCTTTGTGCAGCCTCATGTGCGATGCTGCTTATTTTATTTTCTACGATCACTTAATGTTCAGATTGAACGCCGCTCGTCGTGTTCACTACTTCCTGTTTGCCTCAGTGCTTTGTCGGACTCTTACTGGTGCCTCCGCTGCTCTCGGCTAACTGCTTCGCCTCATCGACAGCAAGCAATGAATCCTGGGATATGTTAGCGGGAGGGTGCATTCACACGTCTGCTTACAGGGACATCCCATCGTTTAGGGGCACACACACACACGACTGATCAGAAATATGACGTTTAACATCTAAACAATGTTGGAGACTGAGATTGTAGATTGTGTAACTTTTGGAGAACCACTCTGAGTTCTCCACCTCCTCTCTCTCCCTCTCTCACTCCATCCAACAGAAACCCTTTCTCTCTTCACCTCAGTGTCTTCCCTGTAACTTGCTGCATCACTGTTTTATTCCTCTCTTCTCTTCGTTTATCAGTCTCTCTCTCTCTCTTGCTGCCTGTCTTCTTTTCATCTCTCTCGCCATCTGCCTTCCTCCATCTCCATTTTCCTCTCTCTCTCTCTCTCTCTCGCGCTCTCGCCCCTCCCGCTCGTCTAAAAACTTGGCAGTGATCCCCGTCATGTTTTTTTTTTCCTCCACTCCTCGTTTGGGGGATTGCGAATGAATGCGATCCAATCTAGACCTCGGCTAAGAGACATGAATTTTCATTAATTACAACCTTGTCAGCAAAAGCATTATGGGAGCTGAATATGAAAATGCTAATGAGGGGAGCTCATTTGCATATTTTTCTTTGTTGGAATGTCATTAATTATTACGTTTTATGATGATGAATGCAGCTGTCGATGGCTGGCGCTCCATGCCTAATTAGCTATCAGAAAATCCTCCGATCAAAAAAATGGACAGGGATCCCAAACTTAACTTTTCAATTTAAACAACATGCACCTCTTTAATATTCTGCCTCTGTCCCCGTCGCTCGCTGGAGTCTTTACATTTACTTTCAACTTTAAATTACTCTCCTTTTCTTTTTTCCTTTAACGTCACCTTCGCTGAAACTTTGAAATCATCTGAAAAGTTACTTTCACCAAACCCCGGTTTGATTTGAGACGACATGAACTCGTCTTCTCGCCTGCGACGTTGTTTCCTTGTTTTCATCCGTCCTCCTGTAACAGCTGCTTTGAGCGGCGCTACATAATTGAAGTTATTATTAAAGTTGAATCGTTTTACTCTCTTCATGCTGACTTTGTTTGGAGCGAGCAGAAATCTGCATCTCTCTGAAGATGGAGGTTCATGGTGCCCCAGCGTTTTGAATTAATAATCTGAGAGCTCACGGTGTCTCCTGCTCTTATCATCCTTCACCTGCAACATCCCAGAATTCCACAGTTTACCGAGAGCACATGTACCTGTAGGTGGCGCTAGAGATGATCAGAGTTCCTCCAGACCAGAGGCCTCCAAACATGGCCGCCACGTTACATCACCTGAACGTTCTTCCTCTTCTTCCTCATTTTATCTCAGATTCTCCATCGTCAAAAAACAGGAGGAACAATGAAGACTTAACCCCCCCCCCCCCCCCCCCCCCCCCCCCCCACACGCCCGCCCCCCACTAACGAACCCCCCCCCCTCACTTGGCTTAATGAATGCCAGACTTAATTAGAGCACCATGATGTCAGAGGCATTAATTATCAGTTGGCTTCATTTCAGAAAACACACACTGTCTCTCTGCCTGTCTCTCCTCTCTCTGCAGACCTGGACGACGGTTCTCAGCTCTCCATCCACCTCCTGTTTTAGTGACATCACCATTTTTCATTTGTCGCCAGCTGACACGATGTTAAATACGCATTTAGTATTTCCAGCTACGCTTCATGTTTCCCTTTCTGCGTTTGCTAGTGAAAAAAAGCAGCTTCCAGCATCGTCGCTGTCAACGGCTCTGACCACGCAAACCACAGCAAGTGTTCGTTAACGCCGCTCATAGATAACGTGCTCCAGAATGGTTCGTTCTTCACCTTCAAACCAAACTCGCCAAAGACGGAAGCGTCGTCATCAGCCAGTATAACCCAGTGGAGGCTGAACATCACTGATGACTGATCTGAGTGGGGCTGGACTCGGGGGTGGAGCTCAGTCTGAGGGAAACTCTGGAACGTTTAACAACGGTTCCAGAGCGAGACGCCGCTCATAAACACAAGGTTCTATAGAAACAGGTGATTTATTCTTTAGGTTTGTAGAGCGAGTGAAGCCCCCCCCCCCTCTGTTTCTGATGATAAAACACAGTTCATCTTTGGCCTCTGGGAGCCACAGTCAGAACTGAGGCTCTCCCTGTCTCTCTCTCTCACAATAAACATACTGTTTCATGCTGCACATCTCTCTCTCTCTCTCTCTCTCTCTCTCTCACCTCTTACACACAAACAAGCACTCTCTGTCTCTACCACACACACACACACACACACACACACACACACACAGTAGTGTGGCTGGCCAGATGGGACTCTTCCACATGACCAAGCCGATCAATCAACACTGAAGGGCCCAGGTGCTACTACGCACCATTTCACAGTCTGTCACACTCACACACACACACACACACTCACACACAGAGTTGTACACACACATAGCAGCAGAGATAGAAAGATAAAGGACACACACACACACACACACACACACGGAGGAGTAGAAACACACACACACACACACACAAACTGTAACATCCATGACCTGAGCCTGGTCTCCAGAGACCTCATCTGGATGGATGACAAAAGATGGAGAAGACGGATAGATGGATGGAGGGAGGAATAGAATAGATGGATGGATGGATGGATGGATGGCTATCACTGATCTCAACTGTGACTATCAGGTGTATTAGTTCCCTGCTGAATCGATTGATTGAGGATTTGAATGCAGGAGGACGAAGGTAATAATCAGCGTGTGAGATATGGACACAGACTCTTGAAGCCAATGAGGACGTGACTGCGACACGTCTTCTCTAAACTGACCAGCAGAGGGCGAACTGGGGAGGGGACACCCTGTGAGTGACAGCTGTCATCGCAGGTGCCACGCCCACAAATATGGATGCTTCCAGTTCCAAGAAGGCCAAAGTCTACACGACAGGTGGGTACGTACCCTGGTGCCGTCCCTGTGGAGCGACTCAGGTTTAAATCAGGTTCTGAAAGCAGCACTGAAGCAGCTGCCTCTAGAAGCGAAGCCCTCAGTGTTCCTCAGCTCCCCCACTTCCTTTATTATCCTTTTCAAGAGGAGACAATTACCTCCGACGGTTCTTCACGGAAACTAAAAGCGTTCTCCACACATCCGCTGTCAGGAACCCTGAAGAGCTCCCTGATGAACCGCTCCTTTCAGCGCGTACGTTTCCCACACACGCCCTCTCGCCTTGACGACACCTATTATTACCACGCCACGTCTAATTACACAGATAATTTACAAGTGATACACAGCCCCTTCAAAACAATAATATCCTAAATGCTCCGCATTGTGCGTCTTTGTTAATGCACTGGAATCAACGCGTGACATCCTCTCACAATGCTCCCAGGATGAGTCTGATCAGCGCAGACAAAAGAAACTAAATCACTGGTGTTTCAGGAAAATCCCCTTCTTGTTTCAAGGTATTTTATTTATTTTTCTGTTCACACTGGTCTAACTGATTCTGGGAGCATTTATTTATTCTTTACATCATGAAATTAAACTTCACGTCCCCTCGCTTTTCTCTTCGTCCTTCTTCTCTCGTCTTAATTTAAACATTCTGAGCACAAAGATCCAGACGCAGCAGGGAGGGACAGGGGGACGACCTTGGCACCACACCCAGCTGAGGTGAGGGGCTCGTGGGGTAGAGAGGGAGACAGGGCGGGGGCTGGAGAGGAGCGAGAGATGGAGGAAAAGGAGAAAAGGAGGAGTTGATGAAGGAGAGTGAGGAGAGAGAGTGCGATGTGATGTATTGAACATATGGAGGGAGCAAGAAAACAGCGTTTTCAAAAACTCTGGCAGGGAGGGAGAGAGGCAGAGACAGATATGTATTTCTATATAAAGTGTCCAGATGTGACCTCCTCAGAGGGGGGCCGGCCTCGTGGCTCAACACTCATTAATAAGGTCACACAGAGGTGAGACAGACGGCTGACTCACTGCATTTCAACCAAAACAACAGGACCAGGAGGAGGAGGAGGAGGAGGAGGAGGAGGAGCAGATCCTCAGGTTCACATCAACTCTGCTTTTATTCACTAAAACATTCCAACACGACCCAGCTGCAGCAAACTGGCTTCACGTGTTGTCGTCATTATCGGGTTTTGCCCTTGACTTAACAAATATTTATTCTGCTGTCCAGCTCCATCGTGGGGTATTGAAACGAGTTGGAATATTTGGATGGAGGGGTGGAGGGGGGTTAGACACATCCACTTGTCTTCATCACGAGTGAAGCTGAGTGAAGCCGAATCAGATTGTTTATTTATAACGAAAGAGAATTTGCTTACAGCTCCAAACCACCAGGCCTCATTTACTATGTAGGTGACAGTTAGAGTGGTGGTGGGGGGGGGGGGGGGGGGCACCTGCAGCTTTAGAACCGCACATACATGACAGATAGAATCACACGGGGAGATCGAACGGCAACGTTCACACACACACACAGAAGCCGCTGTCACATACACACGTTCAAAACACAACAGGGTGACAAACACACAGAGATATACATGTATCATCCTACATGCTCACATCACACACTCACACTCATCTATCAAATACACTCTTATATAAACCTATATGGGAGTACAAGTGCCCATTTACACACACACACACACGGGGGGGGGGGGGGCTGCGTTCACACTCTACATGTTCAGACAGTTTCATCAAGCTCGGGATTTTGGTCCTTCCTTCATTTCCGAGTTCACTTCAGGTGAGGACTGGATGTCCGAGAGTAATCTGAGCCGTCGGCAGTAATTCACCACAAAACGCAAGGGATTATGGGTAGACAAATGAAGCTCCTTGAGCTGCGGCGTCACAGATCCGAATAAAAGTCCAGGATGATCCCGCTGCTGTTGATTGGCTGACCAATCACAGTTTACCAATAAAGAACGTCCACACCTGAGTTCGGGTCATGTCCCATCTGCTAACACGGAGGAGACGTCACGTTCATCGTTATTTATATGATAAATATCGAGAATCTGAGATATTATTCAGTTTAACAAGAGCCAGTAACAGGTCCAAGTGTGTGTGTGTGTGTGTGTGCATGTGTGTGTCGGCCTGTCTCTGTCTCTTAGCGTTATCATTAGAAAAGTAAATTGCGGCACCGTGTGCCAGATGAACAATACAGTATTTCCATCTCTGACTGTGCGTCGTCTCTTCCCTCTCGGCCTCGGCGGCGACACGCAATAATCACAACTCTGTCACAACACATCACACACACAATGCATCATCCCGACCCACAACTCGCAGGAATGTGACGCTTCCTCTGCTTCACCTTTGGGTTTCTGACCCACGGGACGGTCCCCTGAATTAGCTCAGCTCGCTAACAACGACCCCCAGAGAGGCCGTCAACCACCGAACACGTCCCGTGGAACTTGGTGACAGGATGAGACCCGGATCCAGAAAACAGTTTTTACATTTCCACCAGAGAATAATTCAAGGACCCTTCAGGGCGTGTGTGTCGCTCTGTGCAGGTTGAATCTGGCTGGTGACGACTTTCTATCTACCGGCTACCACCGACTGACAGGGGGCGCTCTTTTCAGGGGAGAGCAGCAACGTCTGAGCACACGTCTGCTGATGAGCGTTATAGAAGAGAGAGAGAGAGAGAGAGAGCAGGTCGAGCTGACGGCCTCCATGTTTGATGCACCCAGTCAAAGGTAATTAAACTCCGTGAGTGAGTGTGAGAGAGAGAGAAGAAGATTATCTGTGTCAGTAGCCATTTGCTCACAACTGGCGCCACATCGGAGAGAGCCAGAGGCAGAGAGCATCATGGGTAAATGAGCACACGCTGCCTGGCGCTCACAGCGCAGCGGCCAGAGAGAGGAAGGGAGGGAAACTGCATGCCAGATGACCTGTCTCCTCCATCGCAGGCTAGTGCTCCACTAATGCTCTCACACACACACACACACACACACACACACACACACACACACACACACACACACACTGTAAAATAATATTGGAAGAAGATTCCACACTGTACCTGTTAGTCTGGAGTTGGCGTACGGAGGTGAGAGGCTGTCATGTGACGCCATGTACTGAGAGCCCTCTGCATAACTCTGGAGACACACACACACACACAAGGTAAAGAATCAGAATCAGTGGGGAGAGAAGAGTCCAACATATAGTGTTCACAGGTTTGGTTTTTCTGGGGCTGGAGCTGGAGCTGACAATGACTCTCCAGGAAATAGTCTGGTCCAAGGTTCGCGTGTTTTGTGGTTTTTCTGCCGGTGAATTCGTGAACAGGTGTCTGTGTTTGTTACCTGAACTGTGGCAGCCACTTTTTCAACCTGCCCGGGGACGACAGATGTAAATTTGCATTCTTGCAAACCCTGGAATATTTACATTTAGTTTTTTATGCTAATGTTTATTAATGTGCTCTGTCCCTGTCACGTACAGAAACTGAGATCAGGCCGACGCTGCACACGCCAGATATGGATTGACACCTGACAGGAGGACTCACTGTTTGTCAGATAGCTGCTGTTAAACTGCAGGTCACAGCGTTTAGAGCAAACTGTCTCTGGCTACGTTAGAATAGAGGAAGAGTTTTATTTGGTGCTGGTGGTCGATGATACCTTAGAAGAACGACTTCCGCTCGCCCACGATCCTGCACCCGTCCTCTCCTCCATATCTGTGGAGAGAGAGTGAGAGATTCATTTAAATAAGACGAAACACAGTGACGGAAGTTTGAAGACAGAAGAGTCAAAAATAAAAACGGTCACGTGGTGAGGTACGATTGAAAGATGAGAGGAAAAAGACACAGAAGGGAAACAAACTGGAAAATGCATTTTCAGCCTAAAACACGGCGCAACTGCAGCGTTGCAGGAAGTGTTTTGCCGAGTCATGTTGAAAACGCATCAAAAGCACGCGATGATGTCACCAGGCTCTCGCTTGACTTCACGACTGCAAAACCCAAACGTACACGTAATAAAATCCAAACATTTTAAAAACCGCGAGGAGTCAATTCAGGGTCTCAGGTCCATCTGTGTTGGAACTGTGAGGAACATATGAAAACACGAAGACGGGGGATTTGAACCCACAACCTTCCGCCTATGAAGGGACGCGTGTGGAGGTCGAGACACCAACACACAGACAGACAGAAGGAGATACGTTCAGTCGGGTCCAATGAAATGTGCGAACGCAGCTATCGCTAACAGTGCACGCACACACACACACACACACACTCAGTCGTCTCATGCATTGTAATGCACAAATCTCTATTCAATAGGCTCTCCATTGTGTCTGTGTGTGTATAGCGAGCAGCTTACACTCATTGTCGAGTCATTTGGAATGTCAGCTTATCTGTGTGTGTGAAACATAAACGAACAGTTTCAGTTTCAAACAGCGAACCTTACAGAACCTCTGGGCTCCCTGTTAGTGGAGCAGAATAAAGGAGAACACAACAGCTCTGACGCGGGTTTAGTGCAGATTAGACGAAAACACTTTATGAAAAATTGGATTTCAGGAACACGGTTTGATTTAAAGAGGAAAAGAGACATGTTGGACAGTTATTCCTCTGGAGGACGTTCAGTGACCACGTGGAGTTTGAACGTCTGAGTTCGATTTCAGGGATGAAAACCCTGACGCCGCTCCTTTGGGTCCAATCAGTGAGGAAAGATAAAAGAGGAGGGACAGTGCATTAAAAGTAGAAGAGGAGAGACGGAGGAGGAGTGGACTGACCAGAGGGAGGAAGGGGACGAGGAGGAGGACGGCAGTTAAAGGAAGAATACAAGTGGGCTTAAAGATGAGGAGGAGGAGAGAAGGAGGACAGAAGGAGGTGTCCATGTGTCCTGCACCTGATAAGGCCTCCGATTGAGGGCTATAAATTACACCGAGGGGGGGGGGGGGGGGGGGGGGGGGGNNNNGAGCAGGAAAACCTGAGAGCACACACACACACACAGACACACACACACACACACAGACACACACACACACACACAGTGCAGGTTATCTATCATCAGTTAATGAACTTAGACTGACAGACAGCTCCATGTCTCTCACACTGATCCTATTAAGACCTGCCTGACACAAAACAGGCTCCTATTAATACAGTTAGCGTCTGTGTGTGTGTGTGTGTGTGATCACTGAGGACAAAAACAGGCCTGTGCCTGAGCTTGACCATCGAGCCGCTCTTTTTTATTCTTTAAAATGATGTTTGCGTACGTGCATGCGTCTGTCTGTGTGTGTGTGTGAAATCTCTATTCTTAATTATTCCTTCAGATCAAAAAAAATGATGGTTGTTTTCATTCGGTTTGAGAGAACATATGCTCCAGGCTCTGGATGAGGAAATCTCAGTCGTGGTGGAAAGTAAAAGCAGTTTAAACGCTTTGTTCTGAGACCTTCTCTCTAACTGAAGATCCTCTGAAGCCTCGTTCTGTGTCACAGCGTTCAGACACAGCTGCGTGTCCCGCGGTGACGGCCGCCGCCGCCGCCGCCGCGCTCTCAAACACAAAGTTTATTGGAAAGGCGTCTCCAGAAAATATGTAAAGCCTTGACGTACAAAGAGTCAAAGAACAGAAACACAAAGAATACAGTCGTTCTATATCATGACAAACTCCCTGACCAATCTCACACACACACACAACCTAAAATCAGACAGGAAGAATTAAGAGTCAGATTACGTCTCTGTATCTTCTCCTTTAAAGCTGCTTAAGCTGTCTAACACCGTCAATCCCGCCGTGTGTGTGTGTGTGTGATCACAGCAGGACAACCACATTCAGGAACTCGACCACGTCCTGTTTTGTAACTTGATTCAAGCTTTCTCCCGTCACCTCCATCCTTTCCTTCCCTCACTTCCTTCTCTCCTTCATCCCCTCCTTGCTTATTATTCCCTTCTTTTCTGTCCTTCATCCTCTTCTCCTTCTTTTACTCCTCTCGCTGCTCCACATCTCTTCCACCTGCTCATCTTTCCCTCGTTCCTGGTTCAGTCTCTCTCCTTTACTCTTTTATTCTCTCCTCCTCGTCACTCCAACTATTCCAACCTCTCCCTCCCTCTCTCCCCGCCCCGTCTGCGTCCGAACCCAGACCCGTGGAGCGTCTCCCTCCCGTCCCCGTGGTTACGGAGCAGTCGGAGATGCCACATCGATTGACATCTTGTTGCCATAGTAACGAGGAGAGAGGACAAGTATGACCGTCATCGAGGGGAACAAACCACTGTGAGGAGGGAGGACACCACTCCTCGTCTTCAAAACCATTTATCGTCTTTCAGGAAATGGATTCGGGTCTCATGCACTTTGTCCAAAGGTTTGATGACGACATTTGCTTTAATAAATAAAGGAAGTAAAGAGCAAGTTTTATGCAGTTGAGTTGAGTCAGACTGAAGAACTTGAGCTTCTGGAGCTGAATGAGAAAAATCTCCCATTAAGGAAACAGGTGTGTTTGTGAAACGCAGGAAAAGAAAAGTGGATTAATTTGCTGTTGTCAAAATTCAGATCTATTCTCAAATAATTCAAAGCACAAAGATCAGTTCTGCTAAACTCCAGATGTTGGAGCATGAAGAGAAACACGAGGCGTTCTGCAACCTTTCAGACACTTTGGAAAAAAACCGAGGGAGGAAATCAGAGTTCAGAAGGTTAATGACAAGAATTTCATTCATGTTTCTGTCTCACGCACGCTCACACACACACACACACACACACACACACAGAGCCCAGCATTTCCTGTCATTAGGCAGCAGAGCCTGCTATAATTAGAACATCTGGACCCAAGTAAGTTTAGTGCCAGTGCCCTCACACACACACACACTCACACTCGCGCGCACACAAACATCTGCACACCATACAACCACACAGCTATAGCAACACACACACACGGAGCAAAAAGTGTACATGTTTTAAATTTCAATCACTCGTGTCTCTCGCCATTTTTTTAATCTGCTGTTTTGTTTAAAAAAGCACATTAAAGCAAGAAAACAAACAACAGCTTGGAGAGCTAATGGCACGCTAAATGAAGAGAGGAAGAGGCGCTCGCGTCGACGGAGGGAGAGTGAGAAGGGGGGGGGGGCAGCAGAAAAAGTAAGAGAGAACAACATTAGCAAGTTCAAACATGGCTTTCTTGAATCAGCCGTGTTGTGTGTGTTTTAAAGCCGGCCGAGCTCGAGCCCACAGATGCCTTTCCAAGAAGGGAGATTAATATTGATAATAAGAAGGCTGCTCCTTTTTGTTTGGTTTTGTTTTGTGGTTTTTTTTTTTTCTTCCTCGTCTCTGTGGCGGAGGAAGAATAAGCGGCGCGGGCGATTCCTTTGACAAACCCCCTCGTCTCTCCGACAGGCCCATGTGAAGCCGAGCCAACTGCGGCTTAGATCTCTGCACACCATCACAACCGGAGCAACAAAAGGAAACGCCAGAAAGAAGAAAAAACAATAATAATGTGTGCAAAGTGGTCGGAAGCTAAAAAGCGTCAGAGTTAGCAGAACGTCTCCAAAGACGGAGCGGGAACAAGAGGAGAGAGAGAGCGGGGCGTGGAAGTGGTCGCTGATTGAATCAGCACGCCATCGCAGAGCTGGGCTGGAACCTACAACCATCGCACCAGCGTCAGGAGGTGGAGGCAACGACTGGAGGGATTTAAAGGTGGAAACAAAAAACAGACTGGACCCCTCGCACACGCGCTGTGTAAAGTCTCAGAGGGCGGTGCCAGCTCGTTGCGCCTTAGAGTCACGTGACAGTAAAAACCAGCATTTTAACATCTTTTCAGCAACGCAACGAGAAGAAAACGTCAGATGCTGAAAGAGGAGACGCGCTCCCTCAGGGCGAACACCTGTGTCGCGTCTCGTCTCCCTCCGACCTCCCGAGTTTTCCTGCGAACTCTCGGCTGAGAGACGCAGACAGAAGAACGAGCGGTGAGACGGAGACGCAGACAGTGTCTCTGAGCGTGAGACAGAGTGAGTCTCTGGGTAGGTTTGAGCTTGACAAGTCAATTAAGTCCTTTTTCTCTCTGAGGAGGTTTTTGTGTTTGTTGGCTTCATAAAACTCCGTCTCTCTCCCTCCCTCTCTCGCTCGTAGACACCTGCCAGCTGACGCAAGTGGAGGGACGACAGAGAGGAGCTGGAGGAGGTCCAGGGGGCTTGATGAGCAGAAGTGAAATGGTCTCTCAACAAGTGCAGAGAAAGTAAATCATGAAACAGTTGTGCCGAGTTAAACAAGCTCCGAGTGTTGTACCTTGACATCTGCTTCTAATTAGCGAGGGAGATGGAAAACGCTTCTCCACCTCTTTTCTTCTGATTCCTCCGTCAGAAGGACTCAAACATCGCCAGATTCAAACCGGACAGGAAGTTGTTAACTAGCGCTCAGACAGAGGGGGCGTGGCCTCGGATGAAAGGTGTGACTGTGGGCGTGACACCCTGAATCACACCAAAAACAACCTTTCCTCCCTTTATTCCTCCTTCTCTCTTTACTTCTGCTCCTCCTGACACCCCCCCCACTCCCACCTCTTTCTCCACCCACTCTCCCCTCACCCCCCCTCACCCCACTTTCTTTCTTCTTCCCTTCCCTTTTATCTTCCGCCTCTTCCTCGCTCTTTCATGGCGTCCTGTTGTCAAATGTAAACACGACTGAGCGCCGAGCCAGAGGGGTTCGACACCCCCCCTCTCCTCGGTGATACCACAGAGGAACCAAAATAAGAAATCAGCCGCTGGAAAATGTGAGGAGGATGTGTGTGTGGCCGCATTTAAGATGATCTGAGGACAGAGGACAGCAAGTGTCCAAGGTGTTTTACTGCAGCTCCCAGAGGACGGCTTCACCACAGGAGGACAACTCAACTCATCCCTCTGATCATCTAAGATTAAAGCCTGTTCGCAGCGAAACCGTTTAATGACCATATTCACACACTCGTGGACCCGACGTGGTTCGAGTGTCACTGGATGGAAGCAGCCGTGAGACGATGATGAATCTGGGCGTAGTGAATCTTTGTGGTTGGGATGGGATTAAAAATAGCTCTCACACACACACACACACACACACAGCGTGCACCTGTACAGGAAGAGCCCCTGCATTAGTGATGTAGCAGTTGGTTTGTGGTGTGATGAGGAAGTGAGAGTGGGGCTCAGGTGAATTCCATCAGATCTGCTCCAACTCACTAATAATAGATGACCAGTGAAACATTAGCAGCCATTTACTGAGAATCACTCACACAGTCAGGAAACACACACACACACACACGTTGAGCGGCTCCTGGGGGGAAGGGGGGTGAGCTGGTAGTGGTTCGGTCCAGCAGCTAAAGGCCGTGTGGGAACCATGCAAACACTCCATAGTAACCACGGCTCAGTGAGAAAACGCCACACCACCGAACACCACCGGCGTCTTGCTCAAGGACACTGTGACAGGAGGAAGACGGATGCTGATGGACGCAGAGGGCGAGCCGGGGAATCAAACACGTGACCTTCCATTCCCACCACAGTTTATCTATCAGCAGGTCACCAGTGACCAGGCGGCCGCCGGCGCCACGGAGACGCGGTGAGGGGGACGGATTGTCCATCACAGCGTCCAGGGTCCAAGGGGACATGTTTTATAACGTTTACTTTGATAATCAGACATCACATGACAACACAGCACACACACACACACACACACTAATTATAAGAGAGACTGAAACTAACGTGTTCCTGTCCCGTTTCCTCCACAATCTCTAACCCTGAGGTTCTTTGTGAACTCACTGTCGATGTTATTTTTCCAATTTAATAAAAATGTAATTAGAAATAAGACGAGGACAACAACGTCTGATTAAACACAGATTAGCTCATTGTTAGTTAATGCTGAGAAGATGCAGGTTATTTAATATGCACGTTTCCAGTTCTCCTCCCCTGACGATGCCGTTACCAACGGCAACCATTAACGCCGACTGGGGAGAGGTGCATCGTGGGATTGCCACCTGGATGGCACCTCCTTTTCTGGAAACGAGGAGTGAGAAGCTGTTAACGAGTTAGCATGTCTGCATGGGTGCAAGGCTGCAAGCACGCAAAGAGACACACACACACACACACACACACACAACCAGCATGAGATGCACACACACGACATGGAAATGTCAGAGAACACCCACATGGAGCAGGAAACACACACACACACTGTCTCTCTTCACTTGTTGACTGGATTTCTGCATCAGAGCGATGGCGTGTTGCGTTCAGGGACATTTCTAAAGTCTGATGTGCACCCTGAGCCACTGAGGGCTGAATCAAACCCCGTGCTCATGAATGAAACTCAGGCCGTCCTGAGCTGGAGCTCTGAGTGTAGAGTCGAAACCCATGGGCTGTCTGCCCCAGCAGCAGACAGGAAGTGAAGTCGACAACAACAACAACAACAATAATAATAATAAACCTTGTCCTGTGAGGAGTGACATCTGTCTGCTGTTAAAAACTCTCGTTGCCAGCGTCTCTGTTTTCCTCATTTTCTTTATTTGTCTCTGTAACACCCCCTCCACACCTCCGTCTCTCTCTCTCTCTGTGAATAGTAAATCATGCTCTGTTTTTGTCTTATTAAGACTTAATGCAGAGAACAACAGCTCTGGTTTAAATCAGCGTCTGTGACTGAAATCAATAAATAAAAGCCAGTCTCATCCCTCTCTCTCTCTCTCTCTCTCTCTGTCTGATGCAGTAACTCCATCCCATGTCTTTCACTAACTACATTAGAGAGCAATTACAGCCTAATGGCTGTCGAGAGTCATTATCAGCGTTCATCTAACCTTTGAATATTTCAGCGTAACACTGCTTTAATATCAGAAACGTAATGGAGAGAGACAGCTTCTTTCATCCCTCACTATCAGACACTTCCTTCACTCTTCTTTCTTTCCTTCCTCCTCCTCCCTCACCCTCCGTCCACCTGTTGCGTCTCATTCTCGTGAAACCCCTTCAGACCTCAGTCTGTCGTTTGTGCACGTCGAGAAGTGGAAAGGACGAGGTGAAAAAGATCGACCCCACCTTTCTCACTTTCCAGTCCGGTTCCTCATTTTTCTCTGATCGTCCCTTTTTAAAAAAACCCTGCGGGACCCTGGGGATGTCCTGAACCCCCGGGACTCTGAAGACAACCACATGACCGAATCTAAACTGAGACCTCCTGAGAACAGAAGGGTTCGACTGTGACTTCACCACAGGTGAGCGTGAGGGGAGTGATGTCACCATCACGCCGCCGCCCCCGAGAACATTCCAGTCAGAGCGCAGGAAGCTGCACCTCAGCTCCTTCAAAACAAGAGTCAAACTCCAAAACTCTGTCTGCCCATTTCCCATAATGCTCCACGATTTAACGCCTCACCTCACTCCAACCAGTCTAAGCCTCCAGACGCCGGGTTCATAACGCGGCTGGTGAAATTGGTCTCAATGAAACGTTCTCGTTTGTTTGTGTTGTCAACATTCCTCCACACACACACACACACACACACACACACACAATACAGGAGACAGTGTTCCGGGGACAGAACTCCCCCACACAGTTGAGTGTGAGGCAGAATGCAGCTTGTTAAGGAAGCAGGTAAACATTTTCACTGCTAATTTGCTGCAGTTTGTTTGCCATCAGGCCAATTTGTATTGTTGCAAACCCGACGCGGCGTCCTCGCACAGATGAGCCTCACAAAGTGCGGCTGAAAACAGCAGCAATCCAATTAATTCACACTTAGCATGCGACACGTGTGTGCGTAAGAGTTTTCCATCCTCCCAGAGCCTGCTGGTATTACACCGGGCTGCGGTTATTTTAAAAATATCCACAGCGAGGAGAGCGCCGCAGAGCTAATCCCCAGGACGGTGCATGAGGCAAACTGAGAACACGTCCTCGCTCCCAGTCCTCACATTAACCCTGGTGTGACGTGACGCTTCCACACGTGGAAAAACATATTCAGAGGATTCTGTAAACTCGTTAATGTCACCAACGCTCTGGTTCGACAATTCAATTCCATCTAGTCCATGCCGCCTCCTCCATGTTGGCACACGGGACCAAACCAGAACACTGTTCAACCTCTCCCCACTAACAGGAAGGCCCCGTCACACCGGGAATCTCCTGCGTGATGCCAGTCCCCATACTGGGCCTGTGCAGCAGCTGTGCAGCAGCCGTGCACGCCCCCCACGCTCAGGAGGGGGAGGAGGCTGTTTACAATGAGTGCAAGTGCACTGGTAAAGTCTGATAGGGAAGGGTTGCTTCATCAAACACAGACACACTCACTAGGTCTGTGCTAGAAATGTTCCTCACAGCGGTATAAGTACAAGAGACCCGCACACACACACACACACACACCAGGGACTCCAGAGGTTTAAGGGCCCAGATGTCAGCAGGGCAAAGCGTGACACTTGACTAAGAACAGGCCTCCGTGTGTGTGTGTGTGCACAAGTGGGTGTGGGTGTTTTCTTGAGATCAATGCAGATATAGAGTGCGATGGTTTTTGACCACACACACCCACTTGTGCACACACACACACACACTAAAGTGAAGGCTTCCCCTTTGAAAACCACATAATACATGTGTGGGCACGCAGGAAGGAGAGCGCCGCTGCTCCCTCTACACACATTAAAGCTCGTCCCTGTGAGTGTGTGAGGACACACTGTTCTGTTAATGTGTGTGATACGCGAGCAGAGGAGACGAGCCCTCTGCTCACACTGTAGGTGGCTCAGTCACTTAATGAACAGACCACACGCTACAGGACAAGATGATGAACATGCAGGACGGAGTGACAGGAAATGATGACCCGGATAAAAACATCCAGGACCCAGAGAGACAAACTTTAAAACACAAATAAGAAGAGAGAGAGAAACAAAGTGTTTCTGCTCAATATTAAAACAACTCATTTTAAACAAATACAGAAATAAAGAATCTTAAACATTAAAATTTTTTAAATCTGATTTGAGGAGAAGGTTTTTCCAAACTTACAAAGCAAGGCTGCAGTTTGAGTGTGTGTGTGTGTGTGTGTGTGTGTGTGTCTGTCAGACTCTATAAATGCAGTCATTATGTTAACAGAGAACAGAACCTGCTGCTTCACATTTCACATTATTACTGTTCAGAGAACCACTGGCTGGTCTGCACACGCACACACAGGAAAACACAAACATCCATGCTGAACAAAAGCTGCATTCATGTAGCTCTCCTGCACACGCACACACACACACACACACAGTGAAGTAGTGAGATTTTAATTATAAAAAACTATGAGTTGAAAAATGAAAGGCATCAGAGCTCAGATCTTCAGTCGTCAGTAGAAAGAGACGTGTTGTGAAGCGTAACTGCGTCACAGTTCACAGCCTCGCATGAGGCTCAGGGCTGCAGCTGCATGTCACACACACACACACACACACACACACACTGCAGGAATGCATGCATGTAAACTACACGTTCCCAGAGTGGACGGATTATCAAGTTATTCAACATCTTTACAAATGCAGGATAAATAAGGTGAGCCTCTGCTCCCAGATGTGAACATGTTCCTGAAATGTTCCCGAGCGGGAGAACACAAACGTGTGAGCCCCCCACCCCCGTCTGAGTGTTCCCCACATGTTCCTGAACGGCTGCTTCACAGGACCACCCCCAAAATGTCTGGAGCACATTTCCAGGACTGGAGTTGGGCTGATGTCTCTGCATCCTCCAGCTTCATCCTCCTCCTCATGTAGGCATGTGTGTGTCACAGCATGTGAGCTGCGCGTGCAGCGGCCGTCTCATTTGGCAGCTTTTCAGTAAGAATGTAACCTGAGACACACACACACACACTCTCTCTCTCTCCTTTTGTCTGCCCTCAACCTCTTTTTTCCCTCCTCAGTCGTTGCAGGTGTTCATCATGAGGCAATAAAACAAGTAGTGACTGTTCTCCGTCCCGAACACGGCCCACGCTCAGCGGACCCCCCCCCCAACCCCCAACCCCTGCTGCACATTTACTCAGATCTTTCTAATTTGTAGCTCTGTGTGTGTGTGTGTGTGTGTGTGTGTTCTTGCACAGACTCTTTGTGAGGAGCATTCTGAGCTGGGAGGAGTCTGCTGACCAGTGACCGCTGGGCTCGAGACACCTTGTTCGCCCCGGCGCTGGATGTTTATCGGACACAGAGCCAGCTGTGTTTTATTGACAGCAGACTGAGGGCCTGATAATCCAGCTCTGAGGAGGAGACTTCTGCGACGCTGTGTACACGAATCAGCGTCAAACCCCCTTCAAATCCAGGGACAATAAAAGTCTGCTCCACTTCACTCCCGATAACACCGCAGCATCAACAGCGCTCTGCGCTCCTGTGCGTTACAAGCAGGAGAAAAACGCTCCTGATCCTCGGCGCCTCGTTCCAGGGTTCAAATAAAGGTTGCGTTTAAATTTATGTCTGAAACTCTCCCCTCACGTTTTTCACCAGCCGAGGAAAGACTCTGGCAGTTCAGAGGAGGAAACCGTTTATTGAGGAAACGGGGAGCTGCTTTTCCTGAAAGCACGGCCGAGCCTCTCCGCCATGATTTACTGATATCTGCTCCAGATTCCTGGCCAGGGCGCGATGCATTCAGGGTCAAGGAGGTGGTCTCAATCACATATCACTGATCAAACACTCACACGGGTATAATCACTTCACGCTCTCACACCCGCGTGCTGAAGTGACAGAGCCAAGTCTCTCAGAGTCACTGAAGCAATTAGGTCTGCTTCCTCAGTCCGAGCTGAGGTATTTAAAACCTCTGGCCGCACCCTGAGCCGTCGCCAGAGGAGAGACACAAAGAGGCCAACTTCTGCTCCAGCCCTCGTAGCACATGTACATGCAGCTCTTGAAGAGATATTGAAATAAAGAAACACAGGTGAACAAGCTGAGCTCACAGGTGGAGCAGCAGAAGAGAGGTGGACTGAGAGGACGCTGAGGGAACGTCCTGGAGCAACCTGTACCACTGAACAATGGACTGACCCTCCAGGTCCAAAACACCTGTGTTCTATGGAACGACCAGCAGAGGGCGACTCCTCTGGTCAGAGGATAAACACTCCTGACTGGAGTTCAAGTCAGTAAAGATCGTCCAGAGTAGACGCGGTTACTGCCTGACCAGCACCGGCTGGCAGGTGGAGGTGAGCGTGCAGCATCCTGGAGTGCTCATTCAGGCTCCACCCCCTGCCCCGCCCCGCCGGCTCATCCAAATATGCTAACTCCTGGCCTAAAAAGAACCAGATGGCAACATATCAAAGTGCAGAGTTAAAAACAGCAGCGTGACGTCACTGTGGGTCTAAATCAACCGCATCCCTAAAACCTCCGGGATCCGCTGAGACTCCGACTGCGAGCGTGATGGTATCACCCAACATCTGCTTCAGGAGCAAATCCCCCAGATCCCAGTCCAGAGGAGCAGCAGCAGATTAGCGCCCTGGTCCTGGAGACGCCGGTGCAGACACCACATGTGGTTGGGATATCGGGGTGTCCCTATACTTTTGGCAGAAGAAGCTCTTTTATTTCCTGGATCAAATCTTTTGTTTCCCTTTGAGCAGGCGCTTTCATTTGGATTTGGATCCTCACCAAAGATATTAAGAGCACAATAACCCGAATGTGCTTATGTTTGCTCTGCAGAGGGAGGTGTCACTTCCTCCCAAATGGAGGTTGTTGCTTTTAGAGCTCCAGTGTTGTAAATCTTCTTGATATATACCTCTGCCTTCCAAGAACACAGCAGCAGGGAAACAACTTCATAAAGCCGCATTTATTGGATAATTGGTCCTTCAAATGGCTTCAAGCTGTCAAAGGATGGCCATCCAACAGGCAGCAGGCCGGAAAATGAGAGAAAAGAGGAGAGTGGAGAGGGAAAAAACAGAAAAACACAAACAAATGTCCCTTTTAACATCCTCTTAACCATGGGCTACAAACGCTGTGTGGAAGTGAAGGTTTCTGCCTCAAGTTATTGCAAACACAAAGAAGATAAACAGCCTCAGATACCCGACAGAAACCCTCCTCTCCTCTCTTTAACATTCGATGCCATGCTGCAAGGATGACCAAAAAAATAAATGTCCCTTGTGTTTACACGTCTTCCTACAAGTTTTTATCTCCACACAACTACTGCAGCTGTGGTCGCGGTGGCGACGTAGTCGAGTGTTTACACACGACGGCAGAGAGGTGGCTGGGTTCAGAGTGGATGTTGTAAAGAACACGACAACATGTACTGTTGTTGCCGTTTGGAATCACACGTCCAAGGAGACGAGGACGAGTCAGCTGTGGGGTCACTGAGGACCAGTCGTTTTCCTGGGTCGGGTTATAGACTAAATATGAGTCAGGATGAAGTTAGATTTGTTTTGAGAATGAGTGGAACGAAGAGACAGAAAGGAAGAGAGAGAGAGAGAGAGAGAGAAAAATAAAAAGTACAGGAGAGTAAAGGACAGAGGGAGGGAGGAGAGAGAGAAATGTTTGGAGTTGCTATTCACAGTCCTGACAGAGTGGAATGTGAGAGGGGAGATCAATGTGGTATCACACACACACACACACTCTTCGCCAGATGTTCTTTGACCAATAAGGAAGCTGTGGTCTGATCTCCTCAGGTCAAGCTGCATGTGTCTCACACACACACACACACACACACTTGACTTCAGTCCTAAATTCACTGCTTGTTCATTTACCACCATTTCATCAATGAAGCCGTCCCAGTTCTCAGCTCAGTTCTATGAGCGAGGCCTAGACACAACGTCAGGGTTTCAACTCCACATCCTGGGGCAGTCACAGGTCAGAGACGATCAGGAGGACGCAGCGTCTGTCCCCTACATCAGGAAAACGTCTAAAACAAGACTGGACACACTGGGTCTGTGAAATAACCCAGTTTCACACTGGACCAAAACAGCAATTAAACGTCAGGGAAGAGCGTCCAAATGAACACAAACACAGCCAGAGACGGTGGCATAACTCCACCGCTGATACTGGACCGAGAGAGAGTGTGTGTCATAAAATGACATGAACACAAACACACTAACAACACACACACAATCTCTCCCTCTCCCTCTCTCTTTAGGGTCTATCTCTGTGAGGACACTCGTGACTCCATGCCTCAACCTGAAGCCTGGTCTAAAAGTGAGGACAAGCACAAATGTCCTCGCTCCATAAGGTCTGGGCTCAAAATGGTCCTCACAAACATGTAAGTGCAAGTACAAGCGCACGCGCACGCACACACACACACACTGTCTGGCCTGTCACAGGACCAGATGGCACTAGGGGTGTTCCAGACAATTTACAGTTTTTTGTGTTTTTGTGCATGAATGTGTGTGTGTGTGGAAAAGGGGAGGGTTGGAAAAAATATCTACTCCACACACACACACACACACACACACACACACACACACACGCAGGGACTTGGCAGTGCCACTCCGGTGCCTGCGCTGCCAAAGACTTAGAATAAAACAAAAGCTGGGACGAACCATTGTGCTGCTCCCCTGCTCTGCCCCCCCCCTCACTCTGAAGCAGATGGTTTAACCTGCTGATCTCTGCAGTGTGATGGTTCAGTGTGTCTCACATCACGCGTGTACACGAAACACCTTCAACACAGTGTGTGTGTGGGAAAGGAGGTGGAGGTGCAGGAGAGGAGGACGATGATGTGTTTTTTCTTCACCTTCATCAATTCTGTACATCATCATACGTGGACAATAAAGATAAGTTGTACATCTCCATCTGGAAAACTTGGCGCTGCCGCCCTGCTCCTGAGATGATATTTAGAGTCAGAAATAAGTGGATTTTTCAAATGTTGTTTTATAGTTTGACTTTAAGTTCATTCTTGGTGAGACACATTGAAGTGGCGTTTTCAAACCTCAGCACAGCGAGGAACACGAGCAGCTCTGAGGTCACATTTAAGAGCCTGTGTTTTGTGCTGAAGTCAAATGGAAGGAAGCGGAAGAGGAAACGTGACATCAGAGCAGGAAGAATCGGTTCATGTCGAAGGTCGGAAAAGAAGGAAAACAATGTGGAAGCAAATAACAACAAACAAACGACGAGGCAGCACAGGATGTTCTGCATCGAGAGAATCAACAACAGGAGGCCGGGGACGGTCCGAATAACAAGTGACCGACGAGGACGAGGGGGGGGGGGGGTCCAGAGGGAGGGGGGGGGGGGGGGGGGGGGGGGTCCAGAGGGAGGTTAGGGAGGAGCGGAGTGAGGACAAGACGAGGAATCAGCTGCTCTGACTTTGTCACATTTGATTCCCAAACCTTGAACTTCTCAATTAACAGCCGCCATTTTTACCATAACACACCTCTTCAGCCTTCAGTTTAGCCTCTTACACACCTTCACACACGTTTCAACGTTAAACTCCCAAAACACTTTCCCTTGTCACACACACACACACACTCCGCCGCCTCCCAGAATAAGTTGGCTGCCTCTAATTGGAGTGGTGTTTGTTGCTGAGAGGTGTTGAGCATGGCTGTAATTGCCAGGCAGGCTGGTTGACATCTTCTGTCTCTTTATTTTTTAAGGATCAGGTAATTAGGCTCGGTGACTGCGTTTGCGCCGCCACTGCCGCCGGTGCGAGCGAGCAGGTGCGCCGAAACACGCGATACCTTGCCGACGTCACAGACGAACCAGGGAGCGGCGTCGCGGGGGGGCCCCCGAGCCGCGAGGCTTCACCAAAAGATGCTGAAGAGAAAGTAAACCGGGTTCGCCGCAGGGGGGGGGGGGGGTGGCGGTAGCGGGGGGGTGTGGCGGTAGCGGCGGGGGGCAGGTGTTCGGTTACCTACAGCTCATTGGACGAGAGGAAAATGAACAGATTGTGTGACTGAGCGGGAAAAGAAAAGAGACATGTGAATATAACTAATAACCGAAGAATGAGAGTCAGCGGCTGAATGGAGAGCGGTGGGAGAGGTGTTTGGCTAAGAGCTAACACCAGTCTGCTAACAGGTGACACGTGTTCCACGCTAACCTCCACACACTGCGAAGAAAGAGGGATGACACGTCTCTCCATTACAGTACAGTTAAAAACTAGTGCAACAGATCTGGATAAACCAAAAAAAAAGAATTTTTAATCAACAAAAAGTGACAAGGCAAATAAAACCTTTGCTTCCTATGCCAAATTTAAATTCTAACTTTGATATCTGCTGGTCTTCTGACCCACAAATCCCCCAAAAAATATCCATTAACACCAAATCAATGATACGGCCGCTCGATAACACCAGAGCAAAGTGAAGGAAACACGGCTAACAAACTAATCTACGCTCAGCAGCCCGGCCCAGCTCATCTCAGCTCTGTCTGCGGGGAAAACATATGGAGCTCCGACTCGGTAGCGAGTCAGCCCGCCGAAGCAAGCGGCACGTCAATCTCCTGAGCTTTGGGGGGGGGGGGGATAAATAAAAACACACAAATCCACACCGAGTTCTCACAGACTTTAACCTTGAAATCACTGCCATTATTAGCAGAGTCATTATTAGCATTAGAAAAGTAAATGGGGCTAATAATATTTGCCATTATAGCTAAAAACGCCTATTAATCCCTAATCCGCAGCACAATTAAGAGCATGGTTGGATGTTTTTGTGAGTCGTTCTGCTTTGACAGGGAAACGAGACAATTTAGCCGCCTCAGAGAGGAGAGAGGAGGTGGGAGGGTGAGGCATTAAGCTACCGGCTCCTGCGCTCCGTCTCTATTTTGAAAGCGATCAGCCGGGTTGGTTTTGAGTGACGGGCGTAACGGAGGCAGATTTGACTGAATAGAGACAAGAGGGTGGTGGTGGGGGCGTCGCTCGCCGCACTGAAGCGCGTTATCTGTCTCGGTACAAGTGCATCAAATCAAACGGGAGAGGGGATATTATTAAAGCAGCCTCCTTTTTTCTCCGCTGTGAACTGTGACTTAATAAGCTATGCCAATTAGAGGAACAAAAATCAGGCGTGCCATCGGGGCTGTATCTGCCCTCGTCCAAATTTCTGTGCTAACGCGTGAAGCTCGCTGGCGGCGGCGGCGGCGCTGGTGTGTGTTTCCTGCTTGTCTTCGGGTTTTGACAAGAAAAGGAAGAGGAGGAGGAAGGAGGGACGAAAATAAAACGGGAGATTACTGATGTGATCTCCTTGAAAGCTGATTTGGACCAGACGGGTTGTGGGACGCTACAACTCTGGAACTCTTCTACAGAATCGACATTTTAACATCTCTAGCTACACCCGCGAACAACGCGCAGCAGCAAAGCTAGCGAGTGCCTTCTGTAGTTTACCAGTAGGCGTCGCAGCCTTCACACCGTCCCACTGCTCGGATCCGTGTGAGAAACTTCAGAGACTTTTTTAAACATGTAACTTTAGATTCGTGAAGCAGCTTTGGTCTGAGGTTTTCCTGCTTGTTGACACGGAGAATATGACGCCAACTTTCCACCGTCTCTTTCTTCTCTTCTCTCCTTTCATCCTTCCACCTTTTGCTTCCTTTCCTTACTTCCTTTATTTCTGCTCTCTCTCTTTCTTCCGTCACTTCAGGAAACATTCTGTCCATCTTTCATTGCCAACTTCATGTTCCACAACAACAGCGATGATGATTTGCCTCAAATCAAAATCCCCTCAGATCTCACACACATTTCAACGCTGGTGAAAACACGTCTTTACACTCTCTCTCACACACACACACCTTCCAACACCAGTGACAGGGAGACAAACAGGAGATCTGAGAGGTTAAAAGAATGTTAAAAAAAAACAAAAAAAACACCGGAACCAGCCAAGACCTGAAATAGACGAGTGGCATTGGCGGCTGCGGCTTTGACAGGCGGAGTGAAGCCGCTCGCTGTACGGCTTCATCCAGGAGGAGATTAGAAACACACAGTTTGAAGTGTGCATTATCTTTCCAGGGATGATCCCAAAATAAACAACAGCAACGGCGAAATCTCCCAATAATTAAAACGCCTAATCCACTTCCTGGTTGGTGATGACCGTGGGCTGAGCGTGTCAGCTGGGACTCGTGGGGATTGTGCGCCGCTTATGTTTAGATGCTTTTGTGCATTAAGGTGAATTTATCGCCAAAAATATGAGGACTCACGTCAAACGTGGATGGGGCTTCAAAACAAAAATGTCCCCGTCCTCAAAAGCATCCGATCAAGTGTTTTCCTAAAACCGGTTTTTATTCCTCCGCCTCTCGTCTCCTTTATGTCCTCGTCTCCACGTTGACGTTTAACAGACTCCACCTGTCTCCAAAGAATCAGAACGAGCTGTGTGTCACAATTTATTCACTTTGATCGATTCAGGTTTCATCCCTCCACGTTAATTTGCAATGTTTCATTTGCTGTGTTTTATGTTGGCAAATATAAAGAGCACGCCCACACAGCTGATGTTCACAGCCTCAAGAGTTTAAAGTCCGGCACCTTTCTCCGTCTGTTCCCTCTCTAACCAGTGGTCGTACAATCCATCAATCAGTCAGCAACAAATAGGCAGACGGAGCGAGCGTTTCTCAGATCAACACTAAAATAACTCTCTGCCTGAGGAGGAGCTGCTCCTCTCTCACACGTTCACTGACTCCTCCACAGCTCCAGGTCGAGCATCTCCTGCTCCAACCATGACCCGTCTTTCACCACATCTCCACTGAGCCGGCTCGGTGCAGCTGAATGGAAGCGCTCCGCTTGTTTATTCAGCTCTCTCCTTGGAACTGCCTCTCAAGTTCCGACCGTTAACCTGGAGTGAATGGACCCCACTCAGCGTCGGCGTGTCCCATCCGCTGGCCTCACACCAGCCTTTGGAAACCAGCGCTCTCATGGCTGTGTAGGTCTGTAGAGTTCTAATTAGCTGCATTCACAAACAGCGCCAGGCTCATCAAAATGCCGAGGCCTGCAGAAAGCCACAGCAGGGGTGAGCAGAGTGTGTGTGTGTGTGTGTGTGTCGCATCTTGTACACGAGGGTGTTTCAATGTGTGCACATAAAAAAACAGTGTGATTTGTGTACTGCAATGAGTGTCAGTATGTGTGTGTGTGTGTGTGTGTTCCTGCATCAAAAGAGGAAAAAAAAAAA